>PVLD010032496.1:0-14587 GCA_004027595.1 Dinomys branickii
TGAAATCTCGATGTTGTTTTTATTTGCATTTCTCAAATGACTAAGGATGTGGAACATTTTCTCATATATTTATTTGCCATTTGTATTTCTTTGTCTGAGAATTGTGTATTCATCTCAGATGCCCATTTCTGGATTGGGTCTTTGAATTTGGACAGGTACATGTTTTTTAATTCTTTGTATGTTCTAGATAGAAGACCTTAAACATATTTTTATTTATTTTTAATTCTTTTTTTTTGTTTTATTTTTTGTTTTGGCAGTACTGGGGATCGAACTCAGGACCCTGAGCTTGCTAGGCAGGCGCTTATGCCACTGATCTATATCCCCAGCTCCAAGTGTTTTGAATTCTAGCTATATTTATGTGTTCAAGGTATTAATCTTCTGCTGAAAGAGTAGTTGGCAGTGCTTTTCTTTCGTTCTGTAGGTTCTCTTCACTCTATTGGTTGCTTCCCTTGCTGTTCCAAAACTCTTTAATTTGATGTGGTCCCATTTGTTGGTTCTTGTCATTATTTCATGTGCTGTTGGCATTATTTCCTGGGACTATGGTTTCAAATGTTTCCCCTATGCTTTCTTCTAGCAATTTCAAAGTTTCATGCCTTAGGCCTAGGTCTTTAATACATTTTGAGTTCTTTTTGTACAGGGTGAGAGATAGGGGTCTAGTTTGGCTATGGCAAGCAGAAACACCGAAAGGACACCCAGGGTTTGGAGGCGGATTTATTCACATTGACGGGCACTGATGGGAATCAGTCCCAGGATATCAGGCCCTGATCTCTGGTGCTCTAGGGCTTATATGAGATAAGCAAGCAGGAAGTGCAGAGGCAGAAGGGCTTGTCAGTTGGGGACAGGTTCTTACAATATGCATCATAGTGACCAGCTCTACATCACTGTGACCAGCTGTTTCTAAGAAACCAAAGTAACAGGAACTGTAACCAGAACAATCACCACGGTAACTAGCAAACTGAAGTACACTGGCTGGCGGGGGTGGGGGGTGGGCATCTTCTGGTACAGTTTCAGTCATCTACATATGGGTATCCAGTTTTCTCAGCACTGTTTTTTAAAGAGGCTGTAGTTTTTCCAACATGTATTTTTGTCTCATTTGTCAAGAATCAGATGGCTGTAGTTGTGTGGGTTTGTTTCTGTGTTCTGCACCCTATTCCATTGGTTTATGCATATATTTTTGGGCCAGTACCATGCTGTTTTTGTTACTATGCTTTGCAGTATAATTTGCAACTGAGTATTGTGATGCCTCCAGCCTTGCTCTTTTTGCTTAGGATTGTTTTGGCTATTCTGGGTCGTTTGTTTCTGTGTGAATGTTAGAACTGGTTTTCCTTCACATTGCGTGAAGAACGTCACTGGAATCTTCACTGGGGAGTGCAGCAAACCTCTAGTTTACGTCTGGAAATAGGGCCATTTTGATAGTAATAATTCTGTTGACCCATAAACATGGGAAGGATTTCCATTTTCTAACGTCTTCTTCAATTTCTTTCTCTAGAGTTCTGTGATTTGCACTGTAGAAGTCTTTCTAGGTCGATCCATAGATTTTTTTTTAAAAAGTACTATGAATGGAATTGTTTTGCTAATATTTTTTCAGTTAGTTTATTATTGATATATAGAAAAGATGCTGATTTTAAAAAAAATTTTAAATATTTTGTATCCTGTAATACACTGTTTTCTAGAACAGCCATTGGAATCAGACAGATGTAGGTTTAAATTAAAATTTATTTATCATTAGTAAATTGGGCGATTTGAGGAAAGGCCATCTAACCTGTCAAAATTTTGGGTTCCTTACGTGCAAAATGAGGACACTGGTCCCTCACATCATACCCCCAGCCCGATAAAGATGAGCACCGACATTTATGGAGCGCGTCTCTGTGTCAGGTACCCTGGAGAACACGGCTTCCTCAAACCATCACAATGACCCCGTGGAGCTGGGGTTGCCTCCACTGGAAAGAGTGGGCAACTGAGGCATAGGAGGGGTCTCATTAAAGTCATACAGCGCATGAGTGTCAATGCCAGAACCTGAGACACTGATGAGGGACTGGCACTTTGGGGACAGGTGGAGAGGCTATAAATAGTCTGCGCTTGGCTTCAGTAGGCACTTGGCGCATTGTCTTTTGAGCAAATCAGAGAAATATGTCTCTTCTCTTGAGCTGGCTCTGCTCCACACAGTGCGCTCCTGGCTCATCAGCCAATTCTAAACATTAAAAAACAACTCATCATCCAAACAGAAGCGTTCTGCACACCTGGTCGGGCCGTCTTACAGCTCTTCCTCTTGTGTCCCTTCCATCCTAGATGTGTCCTGCTTCTGAAAGACACATGCTTCCTGCCTTCCTGGGGTGACTCCCGGAATTCCTTCTTATTTGTTTTTGCTGAAAATGCAAGCTGGGAATTGAAGAAGAGAAAATATTCCATGTAGGTTTTGGTGGCTAAAAGATTTCCCCATTGTGTATTGGCCCAGTCATCCACTTGTGAAAGCTGTGTGCTGTGCAGGGGTGTGGCGGGTGAGCATGTCACAAGGCTCCAGGGAAATGAAAGCGATCCATTTCAGGCGAGCATCCCCTGTGGGCCTGTTGGCTTGCCGTCCCTCCTCCGCCTCTGCTGCCTTCCCATAGCTAAGCAGCCCAGGCTTTACACTCTTGCCAGAAACTTGGACACCCTCTCCTACCTCCTGTCAGTGTCCTGCATTTGGCTCTGGACTGTGGAATGTTTGCCTGTGTCAGTGAGTACTCTGTGACAGCTTGGGGACAGCTCAAGCGCCCACAAACAATGTGTCATGCTGTTGGAATGTACCTGACGGACCTGAGACCTTTTGCAAACATTGGTCAAGTCTCCTGTGAAACTCTTCCCATCCTCCACCTGCTCTGCAACTCCTTCTGCAGATGCCACTCACCCTGGTCTCTCTTCAGTCCCAGCAGATGTTAGGACTGTGCCTGCCTCCTCGAAGGACTGGTGTGCTTGCAATGACAGCAGGGTGTCCATGGTTCACCCTGGCTCGGGGACGCGTCTCTGATGCAGGCACCTCACCAACCCGCATCCCTCCTGGGGAAAGAGGGTTTCTGGCTCCCTGGATTTTTAGGGTCACATTTTTTATTCTCATCAAGTCTCTGCTTAAGTCTCTGTTTCTCAAATTTCACATCTTTGCACCTAGTCTTCATGGCTTTGCCATATTTATGTATCATTTGAGTTATTGTTAAATTAACACTTTTATTTATATAAACTCACATAAGTGAGTTTTATAAGAAGTTATATAACACACTTACTTATGTGAGTTTATATAAGTAAATTTAAAAGGGAGCTGGATGTGGACATGCATGCCTATAATCTCAGCACTCAGGAGGCTGAGGCAGGAGGATGCCAGCAAGTTTGAGGCTAGTCTGGACTACATAGTGAGTTCAAGGCCAGCCTACACTACAAAGCCCTGTTTAAAAAAAAAGTAAATTTAAAAGGAAACATATCCCTTAAAAGGGAACATGTAAGTAGAAGGCCAACGACATGTTCCATAAATAGGCTTTACCAGTAAATATAAATATAGTGATAAAAATGTGTTCTCTACAAGCCTATACTGTGACCCTGAGATGTGTTCCTTTGCTTGCAAGGGGATCAAGATGTGTGGGAGAGGGTCACAGCCTTCAGGCCCCATCTCAAGCCTTCTCCTCATTGATCTAGCTGGACTGAGAGGAGGAGCCACTTGCCATGGAATTGATGCCCCCACCACCCAAAGTCAGCTGGGCCCCACACTTGGGGGACAGCATCCCATTGGCCGCTGTGTCTTCAGTCCTAGCTCTTTTTGTCCTGGAGGTTCTCTACGAGGCCCTCAGCCTGCGCCCTCCTTCAGCCGGGAACTCCAGGTCCTGCAGAAGTGTCAGTGCCAGACTGTTTTTCCCTGGGGGTTTCTCAGTGGCTACTGGCTTTAGGGTTGACTTGGACCCTCTGAGATGGGCTCTGAATAGCTTATCATACAGTCTATCAAAGGAACTCTGCATGCTGAGGTCCATGAAGCCCTCACCCTGCCTTTGCTTCTCTAGCCTTAGGGGAGAGTCTTTCAGATGGAAGGACATGCAGGTGGCATCCCCTACCACTGTCACCCTCTGCAGACATAGAAAGACCTCGGCAGGCTGCTCATTCAGTAAATACACAGTCTAGGCTAAGGGCCTGGCTCTGTGCAGACCCGGGACTCTCACCCAGAGCAGGGTTGTTGCTTCACCAATGCAGAGCTCAAGTTTGACTTTTTAGGTAATCTTTTCTTCCACTCCATGCTTAGCAAGTTTGAGGCTGAGGCTCCAGAAAGAAGAGAGGTCCTTGGTGCTGAGCCTGGGATTTCCAGCTGCTGGCCTCTTTGAACATTTGCTGATTTGAGAGCAGAGGCTGAGGCAAAGGGGCTGAGCAGAACTTCTGCCGGATCTGTAGCGCAAGGGCAGCAGACGTGGCCGTTCAGGACCTGCCAGGGAGAAGGCCAGTAAACAGGGCTTGTGCTGGGACCCCAGAGAGCACCTCCCAAGGGCAGGAACAGAGCATGCTATGGGAGGACTGGCTCTGCTCAAGGCATCTCAGCTTCTGGATTTGGCTCATTTTTTCCTAACCTAACTGCCTGCCGGAGCAAGGGTAACTCTCAGGAGGAGATGGGAAGGTCAGTTTCTCTACTTACATCCTCCTGCTTTTTTATCCAGCAAAGTTACTGCTACCGTGACTAACCACACAGGGAGAGCCCAGTGGCACCAACCAGGGCCCTCTCATTTCTGCCTGCCCAGGCCGGAGCCCTTCTCTGATCTGATGCCCCCAAGCCTGGCCCTTCAGTCATGGATGTGCATTCTAGACATAGGTGCTAGCTAACTGCCTTTGAGCAATGGAGGATACAATTTGGGGGATAAATGCTTCTTTCTTCTGTCCTTTGGCAGGAAATATAGAGCTATAGCTACTGTTTCTTTTTTCCTTTTACTTTTTTAGGTCTTGGCTGAATCAGCTCACAGTGACCCTTGGTAATGACCAGGTTTCACATCCATAAATGGGCCTTCCCTCTCTCCCTGTTCTACCCTTCTCAGAGCCCCAGTCCTGTAAGTGCACGGGACAAAACAAAGCTGGTGTAGCTTTGGTTAAGTCAAAGTATATTTTTGGATAAAAATATTACTAGAGATAATGAGGGACATTCCATAACGGTAAGACAGTACAATTCATGAGGAAGATATGGTGATTTAAAGTCTGCGTAATACAAGGCTACATAAAAGTCTCCTTGAAGTCTGTATCTAATAACACAACCTCAAAGCCAATAAAACTAGAAGGGAAACAGGCAAATCCACAATCACATTATGCAACTTTAATACACTTACATTAAAAAAAGCATCTGAAATATTTGATCAACATGATTAATAGAATGACCTAATTGATACCACTGTGTATCGAGCGCTGTATCCAGCAGCTGAAGAACACACATTATTCTGAAGAGCTCCTGGAACACTTAACAAAATAGAGCATATGTTGGGCCATAGGACATGTTTCAGCAAATTCCAGAGAACAGAAATCACACAGATTATGTTCTCGGGCTACAGTAGATTGGAACTTGGCATCAAGCCTAAGGTAACTAGAAAATTTTGATATGTGTGGAAAATAAGTAACACACTTTTAAATAACTGATGGATCAAGGGAGAAAGTGCAACAAATGTTAGAAAATGTCTTTGAATTATAATGAAAGTATTACATATAAAAACTTTTGGAATTTTTATTTCTGGCCATAAAATACAATTAGATAAAATGGACAGATTCCTAAAATCAGTCAAATACACAAAAATGAGTCTGAAACAAGAAAAAGGTAAAAATAGAAAAGTGTTATCTGTTAAGGAGATTGAATTGAATTAAAACCCATTTCACAAAGAAATCTTCAAATAGGTCTAGGTGGCTTTTCTGGAAACATTTTCAAACATCAATGGAAGAAATAATGCAAATACCATGTGTGTTCTTCCAGGAATACACAAAGATAATATTTTCTGACTTATTTTAGGCAGATATCATAGCCTTGATAACAAAACCTGACAAGTACATTATAAGAAAAGAAAATTATGGTCCAATCTCCCTTTTGAGCATAAGTGCAAACGTTTCAAATATGTTTGCATGCTCAGATCTTCATAGAGTAATATGTCACGATCAACTGTATAGCAAGAAATGCAAAGTTGGATTAATACTGTCCAACTTCTCATGTTAACAGAATAAAGACATAAAATTGTGCAACTATGTCAACATGAGCAGGAAAAGGTTTTGATAAATTTCAACATCTGTTCTCATCAAAATCTCTACCAGGGTGGGAGCAGAGGGAAACATCCTTAATCAGATAAGGTGTGTTTCTTGATCCAAGTTTGGAGGGTGCTTGCTATTGTGACTGGTATGCAGCATGGTCCACCAGCCCCTAGCCAGTGCAAAAAAGCAGGACAAAGAAATAAGATGCATAAGAATTGGAAAGGAAGAAATGAAACTATCAACTGATGACATATTTGGTGAATTAGAATATGCAGAAAAACCTGCAGATAAATTGTTATAATAACAAATAAATTTTATCAAAGTCCTTGGGTATAACATCAATGTGCAAAAATCAGTTGCATTTCTATATAACACTGTGAAACAATTATAGCATGAAAATTTTAAAACAACACTATTTACAACAGCATGGACAATCAAATACCTAGGAAATAATTCAATGCTGTGTAAGAGCCCATGCAGAAAGCTACAGTATTAGGGAAATGTTAAAAGATACAAATAAATGAAGAGTATACTATATTTGCGAATCACAAGTTTCTGTATTGTGAAGATGTCAATTCTTCCCAAGTTAACCTATAGATATAACACAGTCCTCACCAACTTCATCCATTTCTTTTATGTGTATGGAAATTAACAAGTTGATTCTTAAAATTTACATGAAAATGTAAAGGCACAGGAACAACCAAGATAACCTTAAACAAGAACAAAGTTATAGAGCTTATACTGCTAGATTTTGAGTTTTATTTACAAAGTAACAATAATGAAGAGAGTACACTAGTGGCACAAGGACAAACAAACAGATCAGTGGAAAAGTAGAGAGTTCTATGTAACTCATTGGCCATAGGCAGTATAGAGTTCTGTACTTTTCTAGTATAGAACTAGAACAAGTTCTAGAAGCAGACCCAGAAATACAATGTAAGACTCTATGACAAAGGTGGCCTTTCTGAACAATAGAGCAAGGATGGTCTTTTCAGTAGATATTTCTGAGTCAATCAGCTATTCATAGGCAAAAATAATGAAATTTGACACCCCCCTAGAAATAATCACTTTCAAGTACATTTTTAAATCTAAATATGAAAGATAAAACAATAAGGCTTCTAGAAGATAAGATAGGAGAATATCCTCATGACTTTGGAGTGAGGAAAGATTTCTTAGGTAGAGCAAAAATAGTATTAACCATAAATGAAGGACCTGTACATTGGATTACATTAAAGTGTATATACATATATTTCCACACGAAAGAATATCAGTGACCCAGTTCTCAACTCCACTGATCATCAGGGAAATGCAAATTACATTTGTAATGAGGCCCTAGTAATGAGACTGTAGATCCACTAGAACAGCTAACATGAAAAGGAGTAACAATACTAAGTGTTGCTAAGGATATGGATCACCTGGAACTCCCACCCTCCACTTTTTTGGAATATGCATAAAAAAATACCTTTTGAAAACTGTTTGGCCTCATTGCTCAAAGTTAACACACACATATCCTCTGGTCTGATATTTTCAGCCCTGCACAGGGACCCTTTGTTTTCTTTTGTTAGTTGCTTATGGTCAACGCAGTGTGTTAACTTGGCTGATAACTCAGTAAGCTGCACACTTAGGACTTGCACACTCTGCTATACATGTGTTATGCCTCAATTCAAACTTTAAGTATCAGCTAGAAATAATAAATGTTTGGAAAAGTAATTTCATTTAGCAAATACTTATGTGCCAAGCACTGTGCTGAAGAAAGAATAGACAAGGTGCCTTCGTGGAGGTGCCCACTGGTGTGTGTGTGTGTGTGTGAGAGAGAGACAGCAAACAGAGGGTCACAATTTTGCTGCTGACTGGCCACGAGCAGGTGCTGTGGGAGCATGTGAGAAGGGCCTCAGTGTTTCTGCAGGAGATGGTTTCTCTGATGAGAATCCCAGGAGCTAAGCAGGGGAGAGAGAGAAGGACAAATCAACCGAAGGGCCCCACAGGGGTTGAGGAGCCAAAGTTCACCGAGGAAGAGGAAGAGAAAGGGGTAAAGGCCACGGCCAAACCCTGTAGATTCCTAAGCAGGGCCAAGGAGGGGACTAGGAAGCTATGGCAGGATGTGAAGGGTGAGGAGAATGGGTCAGATTTTGATTCTTGAAGACACGATGATGGCCCCTGGATGGCCGAGGGTGCAACACCAAGGGAAGAGATGTTGCCATCAGAGGGTGCACAGAGAGTGGCGAGGCAGAGGTTACAGAATGGAGTCTGAAAAAGATTTAGGAGCAGGGCCAGGTGCTGTGTTGCTTGAGAGGCGGCGGGGCTGATGGACAGGGCCGTGCATGCAGCCCAGCCCCTCCCCCCACACACTGCAGCCCTGTGTGGTCCATGCCGGGTTTACAACCAGGCCCCAGAGAGGCTTCTGGGGGAGAGGGAAGTCCAGCGCTGCAGAGGCACCCTGACAAAATCACCATGGTGTCAGCAAGAGAGCGGTGAGCTGCAAACAAAACGTAATCAGTCCTGAGCATCAAACTGGGGAGCAAATTTAAAGATTCCAAGTCTCCTGTGGAAGACTGAATGGTGGGTGACCTCCACCCCGCCTCAGCTCCATCTCGTTTTACTGCCTCCTCACCTCTATATTTTTGTCTTCCCAGCTGCTGCCTCCCTTCTGTCAGCTCAGAGACTGTCACTCAGGCTTCCTGGCCTCTCTCACCGAGGCTGGACAGAGGACTGAGGCCGGGCTGGGCTTTGATTTCAGGACCTAAAGTGCCTGAAGTTTCCCCAGCATTGGATGAAGCTTGCAGAGAGTCTGCCCTATTCAGCAACCCAGCTCCTGGCTTTCCCCACATCGCTCTTTAGTGCACCTGCCATCTTCGGGGCCAGCCCAGATCCCTTTAAACAATTCTTAACAGTTTACTCTTTAAAAGAAAAATTGGAGGTAAAATTTACATGAGAAAACACTAGCCGTTTAAAGACATGCCAATTTGGTGGACTTTAACATGTTCACAATGTACAACCACTCCTCTGCAGTCACAAACAAGCGTCCTCCCTCAGAGGAAGCCCCACCCCAGCCTCGCTCTCCCCAACCCCAGCAACTACAAATGCTTTCAGTCTCCATGGACCGGCCTGTTCTGCACATTTCATGTAACGCAAGCATGCAGCATGTGTCCTGGGATCTGGCTTGTCCCCAAACATACTGTTGTGGGCCCTTTCCCCCTGTAGCCTGTGCCAATGTTTGACTTTTTGTAGGGGTGAGCACCACTCCTCTGCAGAGAGCGTACATTTTGTCTAAACAGTCATCAGCGGAAAGACAGTGGGGTTTGCACCTTGGGGCTATTGTGAATCGTGCTGCTATAACCACAGTCTTTCCGTACATTTGTTTTTTTCACTTATGTTTGCCAGAATTGGCTTGTGTTGGTGGCTGCTGAGAAGCGCTTGCTGAAGAAATGTCAGACACTTTATTTTCAGGGCTCCAGAACGCAACACACCAGCAAGGAAGTAAACAACATCTCTGGTGGGTTAGGATCACCAGCTAGTCTCCCGTTCCAGGGGGACAGGACAAACACTGAAAGTCAGGGCTGGTGCCGCCACTCAGGGCCCCCTGAGCAGGGCTATTTGGTGACCGCATCATGCAGAAAGTGATCCCTGGAGGCGCTTTTCCCCAGGTGGCTCCTGGGTCTTACGTTTTTGCCCATCCTCTCTGGCCCATCCTCTCTGGCTGTCCTGCCACCAGGAGGCTGGATCGCTGCGGCTCTCCCTGGCGGGTCCTACAGCAAAAACGGGGACAAATATTGAGAGAACAGAAGCTCTTAGGCACTGGCTATAATCCAGGTGACAAATGACAAGATGCAGGCAGGCCTGGGCAAGATGAAAAGACTGGCAGCTGTCATCCATGGAGACTTCCTGCACCCAGCTCTACGCCTACTGCCTCGGTCACCTGCGCAGCAGCCCCGGGAAAGGTACCAGCGTCCTTGCTCCGCAGAGATGAAGGGGTGCAAGGAGGGCTCTGCTCACTTGTCCCGGTCATAGCGGGAGGCGGCGGAGTGCTGCTCAGCACCTGGCTACCTGGGTGTCTACTCCCTGCTTCACACCCGAGCTCTCCAAGGGCATTTCCGAGTTTCTTCCCGGAAGGCCTGGGGCGCTGCTAGCAGGAACCAGTTCTTGGGTTCCAGTTCCATATGCAGGAGCACTGGCCTTGGGTTGCTAGGAGCTGTGCAAGCTGGGCAAATGATTTAGACTGTCTGAGCCTCAGTTTTCCTCACCTGCACAAAGGGAGCCATAGTAGGTTCTGTCTACAAGATTACTGTGAGGACGGTTGAGCTCATTTTTGTGGGGGGGTGTTTTAAACTGTGGTAGCCCTGTGGGTCATCTCATACCCGCAGGCACATGGCACCGGGGGTGGCACAGCACCAAACGGGTGTTTGCGAAGCAGCATTCATCATCCATTCATCCGTTCAGCCACTCACTTGCTCATGCATAAGTGGGAGTCATTTTGCTTAGGGTCTGTGGGGAAAACAGGAACTACCTCGCACGCCCTTATGCGGTGGGCCGCTGTTTGTGACCTCCGCCTCTGTTGCCAGCCGACCAGTGTTGTTCTGAGGCTGTGCCCCTTCAGTCAGGTAGGTGTGGTGGAGAGGGGACAGCAGGTGTGTCGGGTCCGGGTCTTTGGCTCACACTGTCTTCCATCTGGGCTTGTGAATGTGGTGGACGGTGAGCTGGAAATGTCGTGGGCTGTCCTGCCACCTCAAGTGGGGGCCTGTCCATCTGCACTGGGGCTGGAGGTGTAAGAAGCCTGAGCATCCAGAGATTCCTGAGCCTACAGGACCCAAGAGAACGGAGGCATTAGCCCCTTTGAATAATCAAGCCAGTTCCACCAGGGGTTCTACCTGCGTCCCCTCACCAGGCAGTGAGTGGGCAGTTCATGCTTTTGTTGCAGTGGTAAGAAGGGCCAGCTGTCTGCTTACTGCGATCGTACCTCCTGTTCACACAGGTGAGTGTGGCTGCCTTGTGCTGAGGAACCTGTCTGTACCTGTGGTGAACTGGGGTTAGCTCTGCCTGCTAAAGTCCTAGAATGAGCATGAATCCCACCTCCTCTCCAGGCCTCAGTCTTCCCATCTGTACAGTGAATGCCCTGGGCCCATTGCCCCTTAAATTCTTTCCAGTCTTACATTCTGTGAGTTTAAGATTACTATCCCTGCTGTGGCTGGAGAGACAATAACAAGGAACCACGAGCACACTGCTGCATCCTCCGCTGGTCTCAGCCTTCCGCTTGTGTTGCAGAGAGGAGGGGACCAGGGCCTGTGGGATGGGATGGGGAGGAGTCTGTATGTGGAGGCCACAGCAGCTTGGGTGTGTGTCCAGCTGCCTCCTGCAGAGGTGTAAACATCTGAAATGATCCAGCCGCCAGTGCTCCGCACCAATGGCCATGGGGCTGCCACTGAATGCCAGGAAGGAGATGCAAAAAGCACGAGATGATCTGGTGATCTGAGGTTGCACTGGGTCAGCTGCAGACACAGACTTGGGGCTTGAAGCTTTTAATTTGGAACCTGGATGCCTGTGGGCTGTGGGCTGCAGGAACAGTGGCCAGGGGTCCCAATAAACAGATGCAGAAAGCCAGCTGGGACTCTCCGGCCTTTTAGGTGCAGACACCCCCCAGGGGACGATGAAACGCTCATAGAACAACCAAGGTTTTACGTCATCAGTTGGACCCATCTTCCTGGGCTCTATTATACTATTGATCGGTTGACTGCATTTTTAATGGAGAAAAGCATATCTGTTGGGGTGTGTTTGCCAACCAACGGGCAAACTCTAACAGTAGCTCAAAAGGGTAAGAATGTTGGCTTTCGTTTACCAAGAAGTCCAGAAGGCAGAAGTGCGAGGATACCTCATGCCATAATGATGTCATCGGGGCCTTTTCCTCACTTCGGGGTTGAACTTTTGTCTTTGGATTTCTCATCTCACAGCCATAAGATGGTTGCTGTGGACCCAGCCATTGAGTCCCCTCTCCCCTGCCATTTGGGGGAGGAGGCCAGACGTAGGCAAGAGGTTCTTGCTTTAGACACTGATGCCTTTTGATTTGAGAGGATTCAGTTTCTAATAACCTTGGAGGAGACTTATTTATATGGCTTCTGGGCCAGAATTGAGGGTCACACCCCACCCCAGGCTGTTTGGGAGCCTGAGAAAAATGCTAGCACAAGGAGGCAGAGGAGAAAGGGGCTGGTCGGGGGGCTGACGACACTGGTGGCAGGACAATGACAATATCCAGTCCCTGGATGTTCCATACGTTTGTCCTGGGGGTGCTGAGTCAAGGCTGCCTTGGATACCACCCGGTCCCTGGTGCTTCTCTTGGAGTTACCCTTCCCACGTGTTCAAGACAAGAGCTGAGACCAGCATGGAGTCCGCCGAGAAGGAGCCTGTCTGCTCCTTCCAGCCCTAATGTTTCTGAGCCACCTCCTTCCCAAGCCAATGAAACCTATGCACCAAAGCTTCTCCCCAGGCTGTGTCACCAGACCCCTCCTGTCCTGCCCCTGCTCCTTCAGCCGGGCTGCCTCAGTGGGCCCACACAGCCATCAACAACTTCAGAGTCTCTATGGCTCTGCTGGGGTCCCACTCCCATGGTCTGCGGTGGCTCGGGCCCCTTTCCAGGGAAGCTGCTGCCAAGTTTCTAGCCACATGTGGCTTTGGGGTCCCAGTGGCAGGGAGGGGACCTGTGGACTTATGTGCTGGCTGCTATGTGCTTTATCTGGGGTGGGGCACGTCTTGCCTCTATTCACAGCCATAACACCAAGGATTGTATGACCAAAGGGGTCACATGATCACACCCAATGCCAAGGGTCCAGAAAAGCAGGGGGGACACAAGGAAGGTGGGTACTACCTGTGTCCACTCCTGCCCTGCATGGCTCTTTCCCCTCTACCCCTGCCCTTAAGGTCAAACCTTTACCAGCCTCTCTGTCCCCGACCCAGCCCAGTCTCCAGGGACCTCCCAGCACTTCGGGCCTTTGCAGCGGACTTTCTGGAAGCTTATTTCTTTGCCTTTGCAGGTGCTCCCCACTGGCCCTTCCCCTGGGCCCTCCTGGCAGATTCCTACACGTCTCTCATGCGCTGGTTCATTCTGGGTACTGTTTAGACTGGGCTAGGAGACACCCAGCTAGCTAGGCAAATGTGACTTTGGGATTGTCCCAAAGGTGCTTCAGGAAGACATTACCATTTGGCTTGGTGGACTGGGTGAAGCAGATGACTCCGCCAGGTGGGTGGATGGCGTCATCCACTCTGAGTGGAACAAAAAGGCACAGGGAGGGCTGATTGTCTCTCTGTTTGGGAGGCGACATCTGTCTTCTGCACCCAAACATTGGCGCTGCTGGCACTTGGGCCTTTTACTGAGACACACGCCGACCCCCCACCTCTCCCACCTCATGTCTTCGGCCAGAGTGGGACTCACGCTGTCAGTGACCTGGCTCTCGGGCCTTGCACTTAGGCTGCACCACATGGGCTTCCCTGGCTATCCAGCGGGCAGATGGTTTGTCATGAGACTCTCGGCCTCTGTAATCAAGGGTCAGTTCCTACAGTCAATCTCTCTCACCTTCAGCTGTATTTTCTCTTCCGGGTTGGGCGCTTTCCACAGCCTGCCCCTGCCCCTGCATGTGCTGGTTTCCTGGCTCCAGCTACACTGGTCAGGAAGGTGACTTGGTCCTGAAGATTGACACAAGGCTGGTTCCCCAGGAGGCGTTCACACACAACAGATACACAATGGCCATCAGCACGGGAAAACAGCAGTGAGCAGACTTTCATCTCGTTGGACTCAAGTCCTTATCTTGGGAAACATGGACTGAATAAGATAAATTAGCTTCACTAGGAATCCTTCCAGTAAAAAATTGTGGCTTCCCATGGATGTCTGGCTGTCTCTTGGGGTCAGAGAAGATAGCAGTGTCCCTGCCTCTTCTTTAGAGTGAGCAGGAAGTGGTTCCCACCTCAGCTGAGCCACCGGAAAGTCACTCTGGAACCTCTGGAGGTTCAGAACTCATAGTTCTGATAAAATGAGAATGGTCCTCTTATCTGCTCAGGAGCCTTATGACGCGGGATGTGCAACACCACCAGCATGCTGTGGCCAGATGTGCCCTCGATAAGAGGGAGTTATTTTTATTAAGGCTTATAAATATTGCCGCTTATTGACCAATAATAATGATAGCACTTAAAGAGTACTTAAAGTAGGAATACTTAAGGTAAAGAATGCACCTGGCCGGGGAGTCTTCTCACTCCAAAGCCAGCTTGTGTGTGACCAATGTGCCTCGGTGACCTCATGTCTGCAGTGACACATAAATACAGTGGCCTATATTTATGGGAGGATTGGCAGGGAGGCTGGGAGGGTAGTTCTGAGTCTTCGAGGCAACAT
>PVLD010032497.1:0-14587 GCA_004027595.1 Dinomys branickii
AAAAAAAAACACCGCTTGTTGCTGCTTTACATATTGTTATCTTCGAAGTGTGTGTTCAGGCTAACACATACAAATATACACTATTAATCTAATATCCTGTCTTCGATTATTGCTTAGCATTAAGTGATATAATACAATAGTAGAACCATGTTAGCCCTCCTGCACATATGTATATTCATATATATTCCTCTATACATACATACATACATTTTTGTCTTTTTCTTTTCTCCTTTCCTTCGTCCCATCCGCCATTTATATTTTCTGTGGGCATCCAAAACCAACACAGAGAACTACTTCTTTCCTATCTGAAGAGTCTGACAGTTTTAATAATGATGTCAAATGAATTTCTGGGCCTTTTCCCCCATATTATTTGTACTGAAGTCCTCTGTGTTGTAAAATGTCAGAGTGTTGCTTTTTCAGTGCCGTTTTTCATTTCAATGGACAGGAACAAGATTTTTGTTGAAAATGTTCAAGCTCTGTATAGTACGTTAAATTATTTCTAATGCTGTTATTTATTATTGTTGTTCTTAAGTGCTGCAATTTGTACATCTGAAGCAATATTCAGAATGCAAGTTCTCACAGCCCATTTATGAATTTACATGGTAAAGATAAAATGGGAGTTTTTACTTCAAGAAGGTGCTCTGGGGACCTCCATGCTACAAGTGGCTTCACTGACAACTCTTCCCAAGGATTTGGACTTCCTTCACTACCTTGCTTACGAGCTTGTTTGTCATTGCAATGACAACTGCACTGTAATTGTTCCCATAATGTCTACCACAGATGTAATTACATGTTAAGAGAGGCACTATGTACAGCTCTTAGGATCACAGAGTGTGAAACAACCTTCTGGATTCCAAAGTCTCAGGCCCATTAATTACATGTGCTATTTTTGCATGGAATAATAATTGGCTTCTCTGTGTCTGTTTCTTCAACTGTAAACGTGATAGTTAATGACACTCAATTTGCAATGATTTTGCGAGAATTACAGTAGATGCACAAGCTGTTTTAACAGTTCCTGTTCTATAATGGACATCGTGTAAGTGTTTAATTATGACTAATTCATTGTCATTCTTTCATCTCTACACTTGCTTTAATGCTTGCAAATTGCACATATCAGGAACTATACCTATTTTTTTCTTAAGTGAGTCTCTAAGGGGGAGAGTGACTCATATTGTGGAGGGCTGATAAATATTTTTAAGGTGAGTGGCTGGGCAAATGAAAGGATGGACCAGTTTTACAATTCAGCAAGTGCTTCCCCATATCTCCTCAAAATCGAGCTGTAGTGCACAGTATTGAAGAGCATCAACACTTCTGTCATTTTAAGATTAGAAAACTAAACCTCTGGGAAACTGAGTTGAATCCACAGCATATTTGAAACACTGTGAATCTTGGGCTTGAACTCCAGTCTTCTCCCTCCAAATCTGACATTCTTTGACTCAAACTTTCACTTATTTATGTTTTCAGTCTATAATTCTGTCTTGGTTACTTTTCTCTTGTTGCTGAGACAAAATACCCAACACCCAAAATGAAGGAAGGAAAGGTTTATTTAGCTTACAGTTTGTGGAGGTTTCAGTCCGTACTTGGCTAGTTCTGAGGCAGAGTGGCACATGGCAGAGGGTGAATGTTCATGGTAGCAGAGCACAGCAAAAACCACAAGAGCAAAAGGGAGGAATGGCAGGGAGCAGCCTCTTTCCTTCCCTTACACTGTAAACAGCCCACCCCCACCCAAGGGGCGTGTAGCTCTCACACAATCTCCATGCCCTCCTCTCCACAGGCTCAGGATGTGTACAAAGTAAGCACCTTGGCTTCCTGCTGAGTCATTCAGCCAAACCTCTGGACTTCCCAAGTTGGCATAATGTATCAACCATAACAGAGTCTTCTCTACAAGATTTTATTTTATAAAATAAGGAGATTGTTTTCTCTCTTGACTTCACTACATTCTTTTGATTATCAAAAGTTAAAGCAGGTAATGCACATTAAACCCTTAATCCAATGTAAGACAGTTAAGGTATCAAGAAAGTGGAACAAAGCCCCCACACATGCACATACAAAATAACTTCATCAATAGTAAGTAGAAGTACTGATTAATCACAAAATAGTTAATGACTAGAACCAACCAACAATTACTGAGCACATAGTATGTGTGAAAAATTCATGCTATATGGTTTTATATTCATCATTTAACCAAACTGATTCATTCATTTCTTCAGATTTACCGATGTTCTACTCGTCCAGTTAACTGGAATGCATAACTCCCATCACTAAGTGATGAAGAGGTGCTTGATTTTATGGAGTTTACAATCTTATGGACAAGGCAAATTACAAAGAAATGCTTGAGAAGCTATAAAGTAGTGATAAGATCTACAAAGCAAAATTAACATCAAGGAATAAAGCTTCATGGGGTTATGAATGCTGCTTAGAAATTATGTCAAAGAATCTTTCTCAAGAAGTTAGATTTGAGCAGAGGAATGAATTAAATGAGGAGGTAACCATGCAATATTAATAGAACAGTTTGTGGGCACAGGAGCAGTGAGGTAGCGGAAAGCGAGGCTGGGGCTGCCCGACCACTGGGCACAGAAGGGTGTGAATGATGTTGGAAACCCAGGCAGAAATACCGGGGGGGATTCAAAGAAAGACAAGGAGCTCAGATGTTCTCTGAACACAGAAAACTCTTGGAAGGGTTAGAAAAGAAACTGGTGCAATTGGATTTGCTTTTGAAAAGATCATTCAGGGTAGGCAGGATGGAGCTGGTGGGATGGTTAGGAGGCTCTCCACTGCGTCAGTCCATGCACAAGACAGTGGGAGTGGTGGTGGGCTTGGGGGACGGGCGGAGATGAGAAGCCATCAGTTCTGGAAGATGACGGGTCTCTTCTATAACTTCGGCTTCTGAATAAAATACTTATTAGATGCAAATGAGATTTGGGGAATGAGAAGAAGGTGTGAGTGGCATAGTGGCAGCAGAAATTATCAGATATCTGTTTCTCCTTGTCATGGAAGCACCATCTGGACACCCACACCCTCAGGAAAGGGCTATTTGGGCCCCCAGTCTGAGGAGGTTGCAGTCCAGTCCAGAGCATAGGTGGCGGGCTCCAAGGCAGGGTGGCATGGCAGAGAGGCTGGGGGCAGTGTGCAGCAGAGAAAGAGATCAAGGGAGGAGCGGGAAGATATACCTTTCCAGGCCATAGCCCAGGGACCCACCTCCTCCAGCTAGGCTTCATCTCCCAAATCACATTAACCATAAACGCATCGGTGGACAAATCTGCTGAGTATCACACACTCATGAGCCACGCACTTTCCCAAAGCCCAACCCATAGGCATACGAAGCCTTGGGGGACAGCTGGATGTAACCATTGTGCCAGAATTGAGGTGTAGTGGAACCTACTCAAAGCATGTGAGCCTGACTGGTGTGAGACAAGATCTGTCTTTGCATTTTTCTTCAGCCACTTTTAGTTGTTATGGTAAAGTCAGAGAATTCAGTTCAACAGAGGCTGTGATTTTATCACGTGAGTGCGGAATTGGGGAAGGAGATGGGAAGTGAGGGGTGATACCACTGGGCTCCAAAACCCAGTCCTGGAGGAAGTGAGTGAGGGCAGTGAAATGCATAGGTGAGTGGACGGTGAGGTCCTCATATCGCCCAAGACCAACTGAGGTAGACAGCTGACAGCCAGGCTGGGAATTGGCCATCAAAGCTTGACTTGGAGACTTCGAAGATGTCCTAGAGCATGTGGATGGGGCAGTGGGTCATCCTTGCTAGCATAATGCAGTGTTCTGCATTGGCTGGGTGTTTCTTTCCTCTGCATCCCCTGATAGCTGTGGATTCCCACAAGAATCGCAGAGTTGAGGTCAGCCATGTGCACTGCCCCAAAGAGGAGGACTAATTTCAGTCTTAACGTCCCCTGAAGACATTCATCTTTCTGACCCTGTGGTAGGGGTGTGGCCGCCAAATTAAAACGCGTCCTGTGCTTGGGGCTCAGTGAGGTTGTCCCTTATCATTGTCTCTTTTGATACAGAAGACCCTCACCAGGGCCCCACGGTTGATCGTGTTTTCCGTGGGTGCCCAGGAGACCCCTAGGCAGAGACGGTCAAGAGGGGTGGTCACTCCTGCGTAACAGCAGGCCACCAGGCTGAGTGAGTGCCCTCCACAGCCTGGTTTCCAGTGCTAAACTCATTTCTAGCCTTCCTTCAGGGGAGGCCAGTTTCCTGATGTAAGTGCGCGCCCTGGTCCAGGACACTGTTCTTCAGGAGCGACCCAGGGGGCTTCCGGGGAGCAGGCGCCTCCCTCCTGCGCCTGGTCCCACAGAAACCTGGAGCGGTCTTTCCTTGTCGGCCTTGAGGTCGATCCCACGATCGTAAAGCCTCGCCAGGGCGGCGGGGCGGGGATGAGCGGAGGCGCAGCTGCAGCAACAGCTGGACTAGGAGCTGACGTCTAGGCCGGCGCGAGCGCAGCGCAGCCGCGGGGAGGAGAGCGGACCCCGCTCTGCGGATCGGCGCTGCGGGGGGGGCGGGGCGCTCGCAGGCCCGCTCGGGCTCGGCTCGGCTCGGCCCGGCTCGGCTCGGCTCGGCTCGGCTCGGCTCGGCTCCCGGGACCGTGACATCAGCGGCCAGCTCGGGCTGCAGGGGCGGCTGCCGGGGCTGCTGCGCACCTCGCCGGAGGACGCGCACCGGCGGGCGGCCGGGATGTCGGCGAAGGAGAGGCCAAAGGGCAAGGTGATCAAGGACAGCGTCACCCTCCTGCCCTGCTTTTACTTCGTGGAGGTGAGTTGGCCAGCGCCCGGCGAAATGCGGACCCCGAGCAGCGGGGGACCCGGCTCCGGACGGCTGCGAGGCGGGAGACCTGCGGAGCCGCTGCCCCGCGGCCGCTCTCCCCGCTCCGCTCCCCGCGGCCGCGCGCCGGCGCTGCGGAGATCCGGGCGTCCCCGAGGGCGGCCTGCGGGCGGCGGTACCTGTGCGAGTGCGGGTCCGCGCGCTGTCCTGGGGCGCGTCGCGCCCGCGGGGCCCGGCCGTGAGGCCCGCATTTCAGGGTTTGCGTCCTCAGTGTGCCGAGCCCGTGTCAGGAACTCTATGAGCCTGCGGTGAGAACGCAGGTGCACACGGCTGGAGGTGTCTATTCAGTGTGAGGGTCACTGATTGTTTCTGTCCCCCACCTCCTCAAAAAAAGCCTCTTCTGTTATAATTACTGTGGTGTGCACATCTGCTTCTAAACTGGGTCTTCACATACTCTGGTTTCTCTTCATATCGCATAAATCTTTCGTCTTTTACTAAACTGGGGGTTCATTGCTAGGCACCAATCTGCTAGCCTTTTTCATATATATATATGAGGTGCATCTGTGCATTTATTCTGTGCTAAGCAGTATTACTGATGAGCAGTTACCATGCAGACATATTCATAATGAACCTCGAACTCACCGAATGCAGTATTTGAGGGAGGAACGTTTCATGGGAGGACCATAGAGATTGACAGGTACAGGGATCGCATACACTGTGAACCACTGCACTGGGAAGACATTTTCAAGCAAGCTGTTTATTAAATTATAGGTAAAGAAAGGATTTCTTGCATAGGGTTAGGGAAATCAGATTGTGTTAAGAATACCAAATTTTCTATGCAATTAGAGTCTAGGTTGCATAGATAATTATGACACTGTTGCTGAATTAGAAAAATCCTTCCTTGGCTGTCTTTTCAGCCAAATATGGAGGTTTGGCACTTCCAGGTACAGACAGATTCTGTACTTCGTGTCCATGAGGCTTATCTGAGTAGAAGAAAAGTCGCTATCCTGATACTTGAGAGATAGGAGATTGTCAGACTGTTTTTGTAGAAAACAATATAATTTGAAATTCCTTTTAACTATCTGACATCTTTAAAATAATTTCAGTTTGGGCAAAGGTGTATGCAACTTCCATAAGTCTCAGAGAAATGATGGTGACCCTTTCTTCAGTGACCTGTAGAATTGTCTTATTCTTCTTTGAAAAAAGTTAGTCCTGTTTACTTAAAATAATTAATTGCTTCACTTCTCACCCTTTTATTCACAAGGGACTTTGAAGGTAATCTTGATTTAGGTAATCTTGTTGAAAAATAATAAAAAGCTTTTTCGAGAAAAATGTGAGTAGTAGAAAATTCCATGATAGAAAGGGAAAAGGAATAGAAAGGTGAGACACCTGCCTACAAGTTCCACATTTTGGACCACTTGTTGCATTGCTAACCCACCGTGGCTTTGCACTAAAGCACTTTCTTTCATGTCTGGATCACTTACATTTGTGTAAGAGAAATCAATTGCTGGATTTCATTTCCAGGAAGGTGCACACCTGAGGTCAGCTAGAAGACAGACTGAAGGTGTATGTCCTCAAAGAAAATACTTTGATGAAAGGGTATGTAAAACAGGTAGTCAAATTGTTCTCGCATGGAATCTAAGTGCACTTCTGATGGCTCTCTAATAGGGATACATGCCCTTCATTTTAGAGTTTTAAAAGTAAAAATGTCTCATAATTCATTCAAACAGTTCCTCCAAGAATAAACACCTCACGAATATTATCTCTTCCATGAGGGGAAATAACCCAAGTTGATCACCTTTTCTTTGTCCCCTTCACGTACCCTCTGTGACTTCCTTGGTGGGGCAAGGTACAGAACAGTGACTTGTGGACAACTCATGCAGTTTGAGTGGACATTTATGACACTGCATCCCGGGAGTAACAGACATCAAGGAATAACCACAAAATGGGATTGCAGTTTTCTCCCTGACACGTGAGTGCAGGATGAAAATCACTCAAGAGCTTCTGGAATCCAGGAGAAGGCATCAACACACCACGTACTGCAAAGGTTGACTGCAAGCACCACCCAGCTCCTCCAAAATGACTCATTCGAGTTGGGTGAGAATGAGCCCTACCTCTCTTTCAGAAGATGAATAAACATATCTTGAATTAACATGGCAGTAAACTGTACTAGAGTAATGACACTGCGGATTGCAGTGTAGTTTCCCAAGACCTTAGTAATTAAGATGGAAAATTGAAACACGAGTAAATCTCCTTCCACCACAGAACAACCCAGACCACATATTTCAAGCCTCCTCTGTTAACTTCAAACTGTAATTGAAGTAAGAGGCTGAAAGGGCCAGATCTTGAGAGAAAAGCAAAATATCTCGGTCTTGTGATGCCATGAACAATTTAAACTGACTTTCTTCAAGGTATTCAAGCAGTCTAAATTGCTATTCTTTAGTAGGTATGACACAGAAATGAACCTAACTGGAAGCTGAGGAAGCAGAAACTTTCACTTGGGCAAGGAGAAGCTGAAATCAAGTTAGACTGAATTATGGCGGAAAAGGGGCAGCATGATCTGGGAAGAAACTGGGCCTCCCAGACAGAGTCGTCTGAATTGGCCACTTCCTATGCCACATGCTGCTTCGATAATTCTGGTCATGTTACTTTGCTCATCCTTGGTTTTTTCAAATATGGTAGAATATATATATATTCTATATCTATATATAGATATATATATAGATAGATAGATAGATATGTGTATCTATATGTCTGTATATATATGTGTGTGTATATATGTATACATACTCCTACATATATCTCATATCTATCTATATATCCTATGTGTAGAAATCATTATACCCACCTTAGAATACAGAATGCATTAGGAGGTTACAGCACGTCTGAGACAAGATAAGCACAAAGTGCGTTAGTTTCTCCTCCTATGTTGCCCTGACATGGACTATTTTATTTCTAACCTGGATGTAAGAGGTCATTCCTGAGAGGGTCCAGCTTGGGAGTACCATTGTGCAGCAGAAGCCACATTCTGCTCACTTTCCAGAAGTGGTTTGGGTTCTACAGGCTTCCTTACCTGGGTCTGCACTAATGGGCCTGAGGAGGGAGAGTGAAGTGTTGTTTAGTTAAAACAACAAAGGCAATGATTCATGATCTGCTTAGGATAAAACCAAATAAAGCCATTGTACATATGTCATCTCATCCCATCCTCAAAGATTGTTTTAAAAAAGAGAACATTGCTATCCAGGCTTTGAAGAAGAGGTGAAAATTTATACACGTTAAATAACTTGCTCAAGTTTGCAAAGCACATTAACAAGGATGATGAAGTTTCCCTTGGAAGTGACTGACTTGCTCAGCTGTTTGTCTGCACTGGGAGTTTCAATCACAAGGACCTGGTGGGCAATGTGACTCCCCACACGGACTCACTGGTCAGCTGCTAGTGGCCCCTCAACAAGTGCCCATGGCTAGAGAAGGAAGAGGGACATTAACAACTCATTGAAAGTTTCAGCGTATCTCTAACTATATCCCTGTGGGTACAAGAAATCTTGTCCCAGTTCACCACCACAATTGACGAGAAGGAAAACATTAAGTAACAGGAAGAATTATTTTACTTATGTCCTTGGTTGAGCTGCTGTTTGTCTGCTGATAGAGGGGTTTATGGTTGACTGTAACGTCACATGGCAGTTTGAAAAGCACATGGTGATTTTCAGTAGAGCACATCACCTTAGGAGTGATTTAGGTGGCTCCGCTTTGTGCTGTTCAACCTGGGGTGAGGAAGGTCAGGTCATGAAAGGAAGTCTTCAAAGAGCATATCCAGGGCCTCATTAGGTTGAACAGAAAAGCTGACAAAGGGCAATGTTCCACCAAAGAAGAGTTTCCCCTTGCCTTCAAAGTTCCACAGCACTCTCCAAGTGACAGTTGTATTACTTACACTGGTGATGGCAGCCAGCTGCATATCTGAAACTGGTAAAGGTCTTTCAAGTGGAGTTGGCCAGTACACAGCAGCAAGGCTGGTGGTCTGGGTACAGAGTGCATTTTGTTTCTGCTAAGATGACAGTTGTTCCCCTCGGCTCAGAGTCACAACTTTGCTCTCAGTCATCCCGTTCAGGACCAAGTCAGCACGTAAGGCAGCACACAATAAGTGACCTTGGGGCCAAAAATAAATACAAAGTTCTGATATAAGAAAATTAGAAAGAGATTCTTTTCCTTTAGCTGTTCTGCTTTATGACACACTTTTTAATTACTAATCTGAATTATGGAGGTAGAAGAGTTGTCTTTGACCTATATCCAAAGATATTTTTACAGGGCTATTGGTACAGATAGGACTTTGAAGTGTCTTGTCTTCATGTACACAAAATACACACACACACACACACACACACACACATTCACACAGCTCTGTTCTCAGACATGTATAAACACAGATGATGTGAGAATATCATCACTCTGCTTAGCGTAAAACAATGGTATCTGAAACACATTCAGAACATTTTAACCTTAAAAATTGAAATTATTTCTTTAAAGTAATATTTTTAAAAATGTATTCCTTAATTATAGCAAATATTAATTTTCATGGTCTCTGTTGCATGGTCTCTGTCTCATGTTCCATATGAATATTATATATCTCATTTGATCTTTTGCTTGGAAATAGGGAAAATTTATTTTCTTTTATATAAACCAGCATCAGCAGGAAATACACCATCATGACATTTCTGCATTACATGTACTAAATTAGTAGCTATAGATTTTTTTTCCTGTTCTGGAGGAAGAGTCTGCTCAAGAAATACTCCTACTCTGCCAACTGAAATGAGCTGGCAAGTCTTTCTTCGTTTATTAGAGTCACAGCGCTCAAAGTCTGATGCAAAAGAAAAAGAAAACAATAGATTTCTAGGTTTTGGAGATAGAGTTAACTGAGGACATTTCTGTAAATACCACATATTGAACATATAGCCTACTGTAATGGAATTCCATCCTTCTGTTCTGTTCTATTCTATTGTATTCTATTGTATTCTATTGTATTGTATTGTATTCTATTCTATTCTATTCTATTCTATTCTATACAAGATCCATCTCTGTCTTACTGTGCCTCCATAACCATGTCATTCAAAACGTTCTTTATCCTAGATTTTTTCTAACAGGAAAAAAATATAGTTGGCACTTGCCAGTTTCAAAGGGATTTAATAACGAAAATAAATAATCATACTAAAAATAACAAAAAGAATAGCCAACTTCAAGTCAGTTTCAAGTAATGACTCTCTGGGTACAGTTCTTATCCTTAGTCCTTAGTCCTTAGTCCTGAGAACTACCATCCACAGAAGATATTATTATCTTTACTGTTTAAAACAGAGAACCGTGGCCCAGTGAACTGAACATCCTCACTGGGGGCACAGGGCGATTAAGTAAGGAGCGAGGATTTGTGTCCTCGTCCATTTTGCTCATGCATGATGATTACACCGTGCTGTATCACAAGTGCTTTCGGTGATGATGCTAAACTTACAGGTGACATGAAATTAAGAGACCTCCCTCTCCCAAGGTTTGGCTTATATAAACTTGGAAGAAGTGTGGTTGGGGTTCTCACAGAGTTGTGAAAGAAGATATTTTTCTCCACATCCGACTAGTGAATTCAGCTTGCTTAGTGCCATTCTACTTGACAGCACCACTTTATGTCTGGTGTAGAAGTTTTCAAGGCACAAAGACTATCCACCTAGAGAGAAACTTTTCTTTGGCAAGCAAGTGGTACCCATGGGTCCCCTGTGCAGATGAATGAGCAGTAGGCAAGGAAGGAGAGAAAACTTGGAACAAAACAAAGTGTAGGGAGCAGTCGTAGGTCTATGAGAATAGCTGAACATAGAGGAAGGGGTCTCCGTGAGATCTTAGAAGCTGGCCGAGCAAGGTTAGGAGGAAAAATGTGTGAAAGCTGAAGGCAGGAATGAACTGTGTGTGTTAGAGACCCACTCGCACTGGGGAGGTCTGGGCACAAACAATAAGTCTTCTTCACGGGGGAATCTTATTGTACAATAGGCAGCCATCAGTGACTTTAGCCATGCACTGACTCATTAAGTTTAAAAGAATTCCAGGCACAGTTATTGGTTTTGATTCTCGAATGTATTACAAATCTTCATAGCAAACTGATTTCTTCAGTGCATGTGTATCTGCAGCACAGGCTAATTCTCAAGTAATTTGTAAAAAGGAAACGAAATACCTTATTAGGGGGTCAAAAACTCTTGTACAATTAAGTCTAATAAAATTATGTAATATAAGAACATCCAATCCGCTTCCTTCTTCTATTATTTATAATGGAATCATGGCTTCTAAAGTCTCAGTTATCTAAACATATACGATGGTTAACATCAGATCGGCAGCAGAACATACCTCTCCTGGTTCCTATTCTAGCGCTCTTTTCTAAAAACTACTATTTCTAGAATTCATTATACTGGAAAGTTTCCCTCTGGATTATAACATTTAAAATACAAGTCATTCTAATTCTACATATGAACAAATTGTGCTAGCTCTTTGTGCTAAATTTTAAGCACATTCTGACACCATATTGTATTAAGTAGTATGCTAGAACAATTACAAATGGGTCACTTACTTTTCAATATTGTTAAGCTCTTTCAGAAGCACGATTGCAGCTAAAGATAGTACTAGAAATTATGTTTTCCATCCTGTTGCCCAACTGCTCCCACATAATTTCATACACAGGTATTCCACCTATTGCTTCTCTTGACATGAGGTCTCTGACAGATGGCAAAGGAGAAAGAATCACTGGGAGGACTAAGAGTGTAATTTACATCAGCAACTACAAAATGACTCTGAATGTTTCATTGTACCTTAATGTAATTTTTCATATATTCTATCTCATTTATCTTTAAACACATGCAAGAAGCAGATACTAACTCTCTTTTAAGGATTAAGTAATTGATGCTCACAGGAATCTGAGAAGTTGCCTAAAACTCAGCTACTGTTATTCTTCCATCTTGGTCATAAAAAAGAGTAATGTTTGTATTTAAACAATGAAGTGTGTTAATTATGAGCACCGTGAGCTTCTCAACTTTCTGATTCCTTCTAGAACAGATTAACCGAGAAATATATTTCAGGATAACTAAGGACTCAAGTGATCTCTTCATGGTCAAGGAGACTTTGGAATATGGATGCTGAGGATAGAAATGTTGATATTTGACATAATTAATGTTACAGTGATTTTCCTCTCAGTAATTAGACTCAGAACCAATTTCTACACAGACCCATTGCTATTTGTTTGCCTTTTAAACAGAAAACAATATCAGTCAGCACAAAGGAGGGTAATTGCTTTTCTATTTGTTATTACATATGGCTTTTGCTTGTTTTAAAACTTACACACTACTTGGGCATAAATTAAAGAGGAAGGGGAATACAGGTAATTGAAATCGATGTAATTTGTAAAAACGATAAAGAAGAAATCAGTACATTCAACAAAATAACACTGTTTGAGAGTAGAACAATGAAGGTACACTTGGATATACGTTCTACATTTCAGTCATCTCTCCAAACGGGCTAGGGCTGCTTGCCCTAGTCAGGCCTCAGAACTTGAATTCTCATGCACAGGGCCCTCATAAGACCACTCTCATATGAAGTGCTCACAGTGAGGGGTGCCAGACTGAAATTCTGGGGATTGATTTGCTTGGCATTTAACAATATTTATTTATTTATTTATTTATTGAATAAATACATATGGATTGCTTATGATATGCTTTTCAGTTAAATTAATGGAAACAACATGGAACCATTTGCTGGCATACTTCCTAGTTTATAGTAGAAGTCTAATAAATTTTCTCTGAATATATGTAATCAAATGGGACTAATAATATAAACATATTTTTTTCATCCATGATGTTTTTTTAGCTTGTGGAGAGATTTTTGTTTATAAAGTGATGATGAGTGCCACATCAGATATATTGCTCTGACTGGTAGATTACTGAACAGTTGAAGACTAAATCAATGACCACAATCTGTATGAGCCCTCATTTTTAGATTATACTTACTTTATGATATAGGGCAGACCTATGGATTACTTGAGATTTAAGACTTTAAAGAAGCCATTATTAAAACAGAATTTGCAGTGTTATTTTTCATAGAAAACTACTTTGTTACATAACACACACATATCTGCAGTTCTTTTGTGCCAATTGTAAGCCAGTTAGATACCCAGCCCTACTTTTCCAGAGAATTTACATTTTTATATATAGTGTTATTTGAGCTACTTATTTGTATTGTGATCTTGAGCAAGTAACTTACTTCCTGCGAGCTTTATTTTCATTCTTTGAACATGGTGAAAATATTTTAGTGGGGTTAATGTTTTTGTGGCTAAATGTATAAAAGTTATAGCCAACAACTGCTATAGCAAAGTCAGTGCCTGTTGAATTTTCTCTTCCCCACTTGTGGGTATCCATCCTCTATTTTCTCTAAAGTGAACTTCCTCTGTGGCTTCAGATATTAGATTTCCTGGGAAGGGGTTTGGCTTCCTGATTTTATTTCCTTTGATATCACAAACTTAGGTATATTTTAGACAATGTGCATTCAATGATAAAGCAACTCATTATAATGTATAAATCCATAACAACACATGATTGGTATGCCTGCTCATTTTTTAATGACACAGGCACACACACACACACACACACACACACACACACACACACACACAATTTTAAGTACCACCTATTTTAAGTACCATTATTTGATCTAGTAAGTGTTGGAAAATTCACATTTACTAATCACCTTTTATATTCAAGTGTAGTACTTTACACCAGGTCCTGGGTTCAAAGATGTTAGTTGCTGATATTCTGTGACACCTTGCCATTCCAATTTTTTCAAAGCACAGTGGCACTAAATACAAATTTATGAACATCAGGGTTTATCCAGTGTCAATTACACATTTTCCTATTTAATCATCCCTGAAATACAAAATAATATGCTTTACAAAAACCAATGAATGAGTCAAAGGATAATCTACTCTTTGAGAATAAGTGACCTAATTTAGGCTCACAGCATCAAATTCGTTGAATATTTTAAAGATGTTAGATACACCCTAAAGAGCTAGATAATGACCAGGAAACACTCGCACTGTAAGAACTGAGATTTGCCGAATGAAAACATGGAGAATGTTCACTGGGGAGGTCTGGGCACAAACAGTAAGTCTTCTTCATGGGCTCTCATTTTAGGAAACAGGCAGCGATCAGTGCACACAACACAGAGATGAACTTTTGAAGACTTTTCTACTCAAAAACCGCATTTGGTGTCTGGCATCCATAAAACGTTACATGTAGAGAGAAGACTGTTCTGATGACAGCAGATTATCCAGTGTTCAAGTCTGAGGTTACGTGATTAACCCAAGGATACTGTTGGTTTAGGTCCTTTCAGACGACTGGACCTTGGTTTAGGTGTCCTTTCAGACGACTGGACCTTGGTTTAGGTCCTTTCAGACAACTGGACCTTGGTTTAGGCGTCCTTTCAGACGACTGGACCTTGGTTTAGGTCCTTTCAGACAACTGGACCTTGGTTTAGGTGTCCTTTCAGATGACTGGACCTTGGTTTAGGTGTCCTTTCAGGTGACTGGACCTTGGTTTAGGTGTCCTTTCAGGCGACTGGACCTTGGTTTAGGTGTCCTTTCAGATGACTGGACCTTGGTTTAGGTCCTTTCAGACGACTGGACCTTGGTTTAGGTGTCCTTTCAGATGACTGGACCTTGGTTTAGGTCCTTTCAGACGACTGGACCTTGGTTTAGGTGTCCTTTCAGACGACTGGACCTTGGTTTAGGTCCTTTCAGACAACTGGACCTTGGTTTAGG
>PVLD010032498.1:0-14585 GCA_004027595.1 Dinomys branickii
TATGGGTTCATACATTTACAATTCGAAGATATCAATGGATAAAGCAATAACCACTGTTGAGACCATATCACCTTGTCTATAGATTAGTTGTGATTGTACTATTTTTTATGATAATTGGTGTCTGTTGGTCAATATGTTTTTGTACTTTTATGTTTTTAAAATAAAAAAATTAAAAAAAATATAAATTCTGCTCATTGTCCAATAAATTAAAGTACAATTCGCACACTGGATTTATATAGTCGCAAATTATACAACAAAAAGTTAATATTGAAAATGTTTTTTGACAATTATAATTATCAATAATAACTGAAGTTATTAGTTAGAAAAATAATCAAAACCCAAGAAACATTTTGTAAATTAAAGTACTTAATATGCAAATAATCTTTTCAGATTTATTTTTCTGTCCCAGAAGTTCATGTTATGCTATTGGTAAAATCTTGTTTTCAGTTTTTGGTCATTTGGCACTTAGGAAAAAATGTGCATTCAGAGTTTTAAATTTTATCATTAAGGCTCACTGCCTGCACTTCCTCCTTTAAGAATAATTAGAAATGGAAGCATTTTTTTTTCTTTTTAATCTGTCCATCCTGATTCTAAGTTTTCAAATAAATCCATCTTTTAAGTATAATCAGTATTCTCTCTTTATTTTTCATTCATTTCCCCACTATGCAGATAGTAAGTCTGAAGAATTTATTTCAAATTACTCTGGAACCTCTTTGATCTAATGAATAAACTGTATTGTCTGAGGTACAGTTTTCTACAAGCAGCTATATATGTAGTCTAAGCTTGTGATATTCACTCAATTCATTCTGATGTTTATTTACTTCATCCAAAAAAGAATGCAGTGCTTATTTTAAGTGTATCTTTTAAATATTTTATTAATGAAATCTACACTTCATATGTAGGTGAAAACAGTCTGGGTCTATCTATGAATGATAAAGCTTTTTGAATTTGGTGAGATTTGAGATTGAAGTATATGGGAAGGTTACTTAATTCCATAATACTGAACTATACAGTTTTTTTTTTACTTCACCCCTTAATAGATTACAAAATGACATTAAAAGGAACCGAATGTAAGGGTTCTGCATTAGCATTAATTATGCCCGGCACGAGGCCCACATATTGTTAGCTATTATTCCTCATGATTCTTTTTCCTGTTATAAGTTTAAAAATTCAGCATATATATTTGGCTGCAAACATACTAAAAGTTTTATTGTTTTAATCCGATGCACAAATGCTTGGAAAACTCAAACACTTTGAAACTCAGCTTGTTTTCATATAACCCTTAACTAGGACTAAACGGCTTTTTAAAATCATTTAATCCTTGTGTCAGCAGAGTCAGCTTCATTAAAAGCTGAACTGGTATGGGTCATGGTAAGGTCAGCCAGAGGCTCCCATTGTTTATGCTTACTGAGTTTCATCCTCTCCAAGCCAGTTGAAAACCTACTGCAATACAAACTTTTGCAAATCACCAAAGTAAAAGAAAACAAAAAGAAGACATGAACTATAAAAGCATTGAAACCTGATTTCTCCTGTCTAGGCTGCATCAGAAGCATGATCAAATATTAGCTCAATGCTTCCATCCAGTCATGCAAGATATTGGGGTGTTAGCGGACTGCTGAAGAGCAGTGCTATTCCTAAGATAGAACCTAGAGGGAGAGGCACAAAGAAAATGGAATTAATCAAAGTGAAGTTTCCTTACATAAGGATGAATTATTGGTGTATGTAGCTTAGATGTGAAACTACACATGGATTTGTAAAATCGTCAATGAGAGAAATTTAAATTTAAATAGTCTTAAAGAAGCTCACATATGGCTTAACAAGCACACAGTCCTGTTCCAGCATTTCCCCATTAGAGGATCCTTCCCCCTTGTGATGGCTAATTTTATTTGACAATTGACTAGATAAGTTATACATATGTGGTTCATAAAACATTTTGGTTGTGTCTGTGAAGGTGTTCTTGGAAGAAAGCAACATTTCAAACAGTGAGCTCGGTAAAGAGCTGGTACCGAGCCTCAGCAATGTGATTAGGTGTTATGGTTTATATCTGGGTGTCCCTTCAAAGCAGCATGTGCTCATAGGTGGGGATTTTGAGAGGTGATTGGATCATGAGTGTGTGATTCTCATCAGTGGATTAGTCCATGGATGGGTTCATAACTGGGTGTGATGTTGGGAGGTGAAGCCTGGTAGGAAGAGGAGGGTCACTTGGGGGCATGGCCTGCGAGATACACCCTGGGTGTATCTCACTTTTTTCTGCCTGGAGCTCTCTCTGCCTTTTACCTGAGATGGCAAAAGCATACTTCCTCTGCCCTGCCCCTCTGCAATGCCACCCTGCCTTAAAGCGGACCAACTACACACTGAAACCTGTGAAACTGTGAGCCAAAATAAACCTTTGCTGCCTGAAGTTATGGGTGTTGAGCATTTTCTCCCAGCAAAGAAATAGTAGCAAAGACAGCAGGCATCATTCAAACCATCAATCTAGGGCCCAAACAAAACAAAAAGTTGAAAGGCAAAACAAATTCTTTCTCTTCTTGAATTGGAATGTCTGTCCTCTCTTGCTCTTGGACCTTAGCACTCTCAGTTCTCAGGTCTTTGCACTCAGATTGAGACTTATTATCAGACTTCTGGTTTTCAAGTGGAATTTCTATTGTCAGTTTTCTGGTTTTCCAGTTTGCAGATAACACTTCTCAGCCTGCACAACTGTATGAGTCAATCCATAATAAATTTATTTCTGTGCATCTCTATATCATCCATCAATAATGTTTCTCTGTGGGTCACTGACACTCCTCCCTTGAGGAGGAAAGTTGAAACTACAAAGGTAATTAGAACAGTATTTTCCAATGAGTTTTACCCTAGAGTTTTTAGTACAATTCCTTTCACTCTATGGAAACCTATGGTATAAAATATAGTACTATGTATCTTTTTGGTGATCTTTGAGCTTCCTAGGTGTGTAGTGTAGTGTCTGTTATTAATTTTGGAAAATTCTTAGTCATTGCTTCAAATATTTTTTCTTATTCTCTTCTCTCTTATTCTTCATTCTGGCATTTTCAATGTGCTTATGTCATCCCTTTTAAAATTTCCCCACAGTTCATGGATACTTTGCTTTACAATTTTTCACTCATTTTCCTTCACAGGTTAGGAAATTTCTTTAAAGAATAAATTTTGTTCATATTTATATAACATGATGTTGTAGAGCAAAACAAATGATAAAAATAGGAAATAGGGAGATACAACTTTCTCAAATAGGAAGTGGATCAGGAGACGGAGGGAGAAAGGGGAGAGTAAATAATTGAAATGCATTATGTAGATAGACCATTTACCCACAAAGAATGTAATTATTATGTAATGTAAACATATACTAATAAAAATAAAAACTGGAAAAATAAAATTAGCATCCATCATTTAGAATGATGAGGAAAAGCCTCTCACCCTCCAGGTCATTTTACTTTTCTGAATCACACACCAATATTCTTTCATTTATAAGACTGTTACCAGGTTTTGGGGGTGCTGAAGTCTCCTTATAGTGGTAGCTTTTAGGTTCTCTCTGCCCTGAGCAAAGATTTGATCACAAGATGTTCAAAAGGTAAAGAGATTTTACATTTGTTAGAGGTAGGAAAAATAAATGTGCTCTGCAGTGTGAATTTGAGCCAAGAGAAGTAGGCAAAAGTTCACTCTCTAGCATAAGATTGGACTACTGTGAAAGAAAGAGTGAAGTGGTGCTGTCCTCAGTGACAACTGTCTTTTTGTATCTCCCACTCTTCATGCTGATGACAGGTCTAGGGCACTCTATCAAAGACAGGTCCAGTTCTTGCAAGAAGAACTGAAGGCAACTCTGTTTGTCTCCATGTGCAGGGCATTGGGAACTGCTTTGGGCATGTGTCCTGGAATTTTGTAATTAACAGATCATGCCACTTCCCCTGTCAGTTTTCCAGGCCCTAATCTGTTGCCTCAACACCAAGAGACTAGATGAATGTAACTATCATTTTTGGGGCTATGTGATAGCAAATTAATCAGCTGAACAGTATATTGAAATTTAATACTCTCCAAAACACTTCATTTAGTGTCTTGCAATTACCCCTAAACGTCTCCTAGGAAATGCTCGCCATGGCCTATTTCTTCTCAGTAATCACTGTGTTTTTGTAGCAGCCATTCTTTCTCAATTGCATGGGTCCAAACTTACTCTGTTAAATTGGCTTAATTAGTCTCTCTAAATCTGACATTTGTTAAATCAGACATTGCAATGTAGTGGAATGGAAGTACTGCAAACAAAACAAAACAAACTGAAAGAAATAAAAACAAAAGCTTTATGTTTAATGCTATTAGCAGCATTTATGTCTTTTCTATCAGGCTAACTGTCCTCTGTGTTAACCACTTCCCAGATACTTTGCCAGTTGGCTATATGCTTATTCAACTACTGTACACTTAGAGATTCAGTAGTGTTGCCTGACATGTCCCCCATGAAAAGCTGTGGAGAAAGGACAGGACGAATATAGTATTGTGTTAATCATGAGAAGTACATGAAATAAATCCTGGGCTATATTGAGTCCTACAGGAATTTTTTTTCTACTCAAATCACTATTAAAGGGAAATTAGAAAGCCAGACATGGTAGCGCATGCCTGTAATCCCAGAACTGGAAAGGCTGAGGCAGGAGGATCTTTGTGAGTTCAAGACTAGCTTGGGCTACAAAGTGAGCTCAAGGCCAGCTTGAACTGCATAGCAAGATCTTGTCTCAAAAAGACAAAAAAACAACAAAAAAAAAGGAAATTAGATAACTCTAGTTAGGTTATAAGAGATATTGTTAGTTTTAATAAGAATTAAAAGATAGTCCTCAGAAGCAAATACTAGAGTGTAATTAATCATCTATATGGCTTAATCTAAAACGGAAAGTGGAAAGAATAAGACCCTAAGTTGGTTTCATTTTACTCTCCTTGCTACCTCATTCTGGGCTACTTGTGTCTCCCTCTAGAGGTATTTTCTAGGTTCTTTCTATCTTGATCAAAGAATTGGTCAAGATAAACACTAAAAGTAGCAAGATTTTATATTTATTAAAGGTAGAAAAGAAAACATCCTCTGAAGTACAAGTGCTGGCCAATTAAAGGTAGGGAAAGAAGTACACTCTACAGGGTGAAAATGGATGGCTATGAAAGAGACAGCAAAGTTGTCAAGAGCTCAGTGATGGCCATCTCTTATATCTCCCACTCCTTGCCCGGATATCAGGGGTATGCTGTCTCATCAGAAATTTGCTGGAGTTTACATGAGAATAATTGAAGATATCATTCTCTGGTTGACTCCAAGTGCAGGTCTTTGCAAACTGCACTGCTGTATATAGTATTTCCTGAATCTCCATTGTTGACAGGTCATGCCAATTTACCTAGCCATTTTGACATGGTCTAATCTCCTGTTTCATCGATACTGCACTATTTAGGGCAAACTAACTCACAACTCTCAAAAATTATACATTAATGAAAAAATTATTTAACTGGTACAACCACACAAAGATATAATGCCTCACAATTGAATGAAATATAGATATAAGCAAGCTGATAGATTTGCCTTACATTCACACACTTTTCAACTTATAGTTAAAAGTTTCTAGGTTGTATTTAAGTTCTAGCAAGTAACTAAAGGAACAATGAAGTTTTAAATCCAGGGTATAAGCATAGCACTCATCAGTGTTAAGCAAGACAAGAGATAGCTGAGTCTCTGCATTATTAAATGGATATGGTTCTGTGTGATTAAAGTATATACATCTAGTCGTATTATTTACTGTCATTGTAAAATAATATCACATATTATAAATTTGTTTTTATAGCTAGAAAACTGTTCTATATTAACTGCAAATATTTTACAATTTCTTTTGGAATTTGGCTGCTTTATTTAGCACATAAAGTGAAATTATTGCTATCTTATCTCTTTTAAAAATACCCAGTCCCTCATCACATTTCCATGAGCATTGTACTTAATAAGAAGATTTCTGAAAAAAATTCAAGTTCTTCCAATATTACAGTATCTATAGCTCCTTCTAAAATGATGCAATTGTTCATGACATTTCTTATTCATAAGGCAATTCATGCACTTAGAGGAGACTAAATATCGAAGAGTATGAGGTGTACTTTATCTCTTTCATTTAGCCTTTGAGATATGAGGATTTAAAAGTCAAATAAATGCATTCTCACATGTATTTTGCTCCTCAAAGAAAATACATTAAAAAAACCAAGCGTAAAATCTGTTTCAACCAAGCTTCCCTATTTCTGTTCCTACAGAGCATAGCACTACATTTTTCTCCTATTATACAAATTCAAAAGCTTGAATTTTCAGTTTTCAGATTGATCATGCACTGGGGCTAGGATATGAAGATATAAAGTCCAGGGTTCCTTCCCTTCAAGAAAACCGCTCTTTAGTTATGAATGACCAAGACCCCCCCCCACCCTTCGGTGAACCTCTTATTATGGTGTTCAATTTGAATTAGAGTTTATTAGAGTTTACTTATATCACCAAGTGGATACTGTAAAAGTGACTGTGCAAGATTTCTGAATGTAGATTGTAGAAAATATTACAAATTTTTTCTTCAGCTATTCAAATACTCCTTCTTGGGAATGCCAACTACCATGATGCAAGGATATACAAGGAAGCATATAAAGACATCTATGTGGCAAGCAACTGAAACATAGAGCAAACAGACATTATTAATTTGCTTGTGAATAAGCTATCTTGTGAGTGAGGGGCCCAGGTTCAGGCAATTGTAGTCTTCAGATAATTTCAGTTTTCATGAAGATATGTCCACAACATTAAGAGATACACAAGCCAGAAACCAACCCTCCAATAAATCATCCCAAATTCCTGGCCATTAGAAATTGTTAGAAACAATATGCATTTTTGTGTTAAATCATTGCATTTTGTGGTAATTTATTATTCACACTACTTACTACCATTTAATCACTGTCAAAACTTTAAAAATTTCTCCATATTTCATATTATTGCAGATAACCAAATTAGGTAGAGATTGATAGACAAGAAATGACCAAACCCATGACAGTCAGAATAGAGATTAGGCAAACTAGGCCTGTGGCTAAATGCTAAATTGAAAGAAACTAGGCCCCAAGATGAAGATAGGATAGCTAGGCCTGCAAGTCTCCCTAGAGATAAATAACAGTCCAAATCTGTACTGAAACTAACACCATCTGGCCCAGTAATCATAAGCAATGTAACAAATAGATGAATAAATGCCCCAAACACTCTGACCCTCACTCTTATTCCTTGCAGAAATGCCTTTTTTCTTCAGTGTACTATGAACCCTTGTTACATAACTTGTTTTATTGTATTAGCTAAGTGACTATACTTATAATCTTACTCATTGATTACAGTTTGAGTTAAGGTAACCATAATCTGATTTTACTGTATAAAAATCTCCTTTAAAAAGAGCCTGAGAAGCCATCCAATTTTGGACCCCACCACCCGATCTAACAGGAGCTTTCTCTCAATAAGCATTTCCTCCTCCTAACCTCCTCTGTCCTTAAGACCATTCATAGTAATTTATCCTTGCATTATATAAAATCTGTCCTTCTCCTTAACATCCATGTTATCATGTGTGTCCCAATGCAGAGAAAACTTCTCCATCCTTATCTTTCTGTTCATACAAACACACATGTGTTTAGAAAGTGGCATCATAGTCTTAAAAATTAGAATAATATTTTTGTTGAGTCCTTATAAATTTTTTGTGTCAGGGTAATACTGGCTTCATGGAATGAGTATAGAAGTATTCCTTCTATACTCATAGTGTCTTTTAATCAATTTTTGTTAATGCTTATATCACACAGATAGAAGCATTCCTTCTCTTTCAATTGCATGAATAGTTTATGGCACATTGGCATTAGTTCAGGAAACTTCTGGTTAATTTCAGCAGTAAACCCATCAGGTCCTAGGTTTTTTATGGCTTATAGAACTTTTCTTACTGTACCAATATCACTGTTCATTATTGATCTGCTCAGCATTTTTTAAATTTTGGCTCAATTTGGTAAGTCATATGTGTCTAGGAACTTATCAATTTGTTCTATAGTCTCTAACTTATGGGAAAATAAATTTCGAAAGTTTCCAATAACTCTCTGGATTTTAATGGCATCTTGTTTTAATTATGAGTTATTCAATTCTAATTTTATAAATGTGCAACATCTCTTTCTTTTGGTAAATTTGGCTAAAACTTTACCAATCTTGTTAATCTTTTTGAACAACCACTGTTGTATCCTCAGCAAACTATATGGGGAAAATGTATATTTTCATAAAAAATTAAATTTGACCCTTATATTATATATAAACATTGATGAAAAATTGATTAAATACCAAAATTCAGCAGCTAAACCTGAAACATTTGTAAGATAAATGAGTAATTTGTAGAAAAGACTGCATAATTTTACACGAAATATATCAGACACACAAGCTTCAATATTCCACGTAAGAAATCAACAAAGGAAAGTAAATATTACACACTGCAACATGTACTAATAAATAAGAAAACAAATATGTAATTTATTATGACTTTTGGAGACATTTCCATATATAATCAGGAACTGTAGAATAATAGTTTGGTCAATGATATACCTCATGTACAATGGTAGTCCAATTAGGTTACAATGGAGTTGAAAAATTCCTACCACTTACTAAAATTATTCCTACCACTTACTAAAATTATCCCATGATAACATTACAGTATAATTCATTACTCACAAAGTTGAGGTGATACTGGTTGTTATGGCTTGTATCTAGATGTCCTTTCAAAGCCTCATGTGTTCATAGGTATGGCTTTTTGGAGGTGGTTGGATCTGGGGTTTGTGAATGTGGAGTACGAGTATGATACTGGGACTAAGGGTATATGGTGCTAAATTAATCCACTGATTAGTTTATCATATTTATGGGTGTGGATAATGGGAAGCCCCACTCTGGGAGTGGATGACACCACTCAAAAAGCTTGTAGCCTGGTTGGGATTAAAAGGAAAGGAGGCTTGTGTGCTGCTTTACTGCCTTCTTGCATACTATGCCATGGATTGTGTCTCTTCTGAGATGCCCCTCTGTCATGCCACCTTCCTTGAGTCCAGCCAATTGTGGACTGAAACCTCTACAAATGGTGAGCCAAAATAGACCTTTCCTCCTTTAACTCATGGGTATGAGGTATTCTTCCCAAGCCAAGACAAAAGTAACCAAGACAATGGTGTCAAAAACCTTCCATACTTCCAGGCGAATGAAAGTGTAACAATACATTTGTTTATAATACATAATACTTGCTAATGACAATGATGGACTATGTTACTAGTTTATGTACTTATGATACTATGTACTACTATTTTTTCATATTTCGAGTAAGAATTTTACTGGAAGCCAGTATCCTATATTATATGGGCAGCAGCCTCACACATCTGGTGTTTGCTAAATCTCTTGATTGCACCAAGTGACTACACTCAGTGACTGACCTTTATAATCTATGCTTGTGTAATTAAGGATGTCTTCTTATCCTCACACAGCAACAAAGTCACCTATCACCACCTTTCTCAAAGTGTAATCACATCAAGTTGCACATAATAGCACATGACAACAAAAGCACAAAATAAAGGATAATGAGGGACTTATTTAGAGTTTTAAAGTTGTGCGCCAAAGAACACTATCAACAAAATGAGTAAAGCTAAGATGATGCACAAAAAATGTCAATAAATCATATGCCTGTTAAGAATCTAGCACAGAATGTATGATTAGCACAATTTAAAAACAAAAGGAAAAAAATTTAGCTATAAGATGAGCAAGGGATTGAATATATATTTCTCTGAAGAAAATGTGCAAATTTTCTACAAGAATACAAAGAGTTGCTCAAAATCATTAGTCATTCAGAGAAATACAGATTAAAACCACATTGAGATTTTTTCACTCTTACTGGAATGTCTATAATAATAAAGGAAAATAACAAGTTTCTAAAGATATAGAGAAATTGGAGTACTCAAACATTGGTTATGGAAGTAGAAAATATTTTTGACATTGTGTAAAACAGAGTACATTCCATAAGTTAAACATAGAATTACTGTAAGACCCAGGAATTTTAGTCCTGAGTACACAACCTCAAAATTGGAAACAGGTGTTCAAAAACTATTTGAATAGTGCATTTCAAAAATTTCTTCATGAAGGTCCATAGTAGTAGTCTTCATAATATTCAAAACATGGTAATAAACCAAATATCCATTATGGATGAATTGATAACCCAATTATGATATATCCATGATACAGAACATTATTCAGTTATAAAATGAAATCATGTGCTGGTACAAGAGACAGCCTGCATGGAGTGCAAAACGTTTTGTCACATGGGAAAAAACAAATACAAAAGCCTACTTAGTGTGTGATTGAATTTATGTGCAACATCTATAGTAAGAAAATCCATAGAGAAAAAGAAGATTGGTGGTTACCAGGGACTGGAGGAGTAGCAGATAATGAGGAAATGATTTCTTAGAGAATGCAGTGATTTTATTTTTATTTTTGGACTGATTGCATTATTTGAGAGCAAAAAAGAATGAGTATAAAATATTATGAATATACCAGATACTACTGAATTGTATAGTTACCATTTTTAAAATGTTATATCATATGAATATTCTACTACATTACAAAAGTGATATAACTTTACATAATTATACATAAAAACTTTACATTATGCTGTCTTTACAATGCAAGTCACAGAATTCAGTATGTCACATGATAGAACACAAATGTAAGCATTCATGGGAATTTAGAGTATCTCTGTAGTTAAGATAATTTTAGCTGTTATGACAGATAATATCCCACATCTTTGATAGTGCTTAATGCCAATCTTGTAAATACTGATTCATAGTCATTCAAAATAGTCTCTCCTATATCAGCAATCTGATCTATATCAAAGTTGTGCAGAAGAACTTGGAGATATACATATAAGGCTTTACTGTTTGATACAAAAGTAGGCCACCCCATTTACAATAACACTTTGCTGTTCAAAATGGGGTCATACAATTACAAGTAACTCTAACGGAGACTGGGAAATACAGCCAGTCTCTGCCCAAAAAGAAGAAAGAACAGATTGCTATATAGCTAAGCAATTGCCTATACATATATTTAAAATTATATAAGCTAATTTTATCTCTGTTTAGTCAGAAACAAATAAAGGGAGGTTTTTTTATTTTCAGTGTGGAATTTTCTCTGTATTTTGAACTATTTTCAATGATCATGACTGTTCTGGACTTAATCATGTTCATGTCTTAAAGGAGGGGACCATAAAGGGAATACAAAACAATGAAGATATATACATGTACCAGTTCCCGAAAATGAACTTCACTACTCTGTATTACAAATGTGCACTAATAAAAACAAAAATAAAAACAAAAATATGCCATGAATTTTAACATATAAGAAATTCCAGCATCTAGTTCTGCACAATTTGATTATATTTGGAGACAGGGCCTTCCACAGTGTGAATAAGGCAAAATGAGTCTGTAAGAATGGGCTCTCATTTAAATATGTCTCTTGAACTTATAATAGTAAATTTGGGTACACAAAGGGACAACAAGGGCTCGCTCAAAAAAGAGTAAAGATGATGTAAAGACAAAGAAGAGTCTGTCATCTATAAAGCAAAGAGAGATAACTCAGAAGAATACAACTCACATCTTCAACTAGGACTCCGCATCTACACAGCTATGAGAAATGAATTTCTGATGTTCAAGCCATCTAATCTATAGTACCTCGTTATGACTGCCCTAGGAAACTAATCCATTACCATCTTTTACAATAAATTTAAAAATCCAACCTTAATACGACTGCATCCTTTCTATTTTATAAAAAGTGAAAGCAACAGCTATTCCATACCTTAGTATCCTTTTCTTCTGGAGTAAATTCCTAAAATACTCTTTAATGTTTTTACATAAAACAGTAATAATAAACAATTTACAAACACTTTCCATCTACCACAAAAATCCCACAAAATAAGAGCACATCACTTTCTAAGAACAAGTACACTTCAAATTAAGTATAAAATTAATTGGCACAGTTAGATATCTTACAGTGCCCACGTATTACACTAAATGACTTTTGAAAATATGTGGAAGTAGTCAAATCTTTTTATATTTTTATATTTAAATAGCCTGAACAAGAGAAGAAAAGAGGATAATAGTATTCAATGAGCTCTTTTCAGATTTTGGCAGTAACACCCAGCCCTATAGATTTTCATTGAAGACGTGAGCTCCTATTTATACTAGTAATTTTTAAAATTTGAATTTATCATCACTGTTCTCTGAATTAGCCATGTACATTATTCATCTTCATGTATGCACATTTTACTTTTCCTGTGATCATTATTAACAGTCCTTCTGTGAATGTGTCATTAAAGGAGGGTGAACTTTCCAGGAGCTGATGTGTCACTCTGAGAGCCTGGTGGCACCTTCTTATACAAAATTCAATACAGCTTGATTGGGTCAAGGAAGATACACAGTTTGTTTAACTACTTTTCCATTAGCTTGTTAAGGTTTCTGCTTGTATTATAGATAGGTAAGTAATTTAGAAATATTATAGGCAGTCATACAGGGCTGGGCCCCCAAGAGGTCAGTGCAACTGTGGCTGGAGGCACATTCACTGAAGGCCAGATTTCAAGGAAGAAAGGAACAACTACCCTATATACTTCCCTAGGGATGAACAGCAGTGATTTATAATCTAAATAGGCATCAGTGACCATGGGTGGAGGACAAACCTCTTTAAGTCACCCCTTCCACAAAAGCCCTATCCATTCCATGTGTGCTTGCTGCATTACTTACTCCCCCATATGATGCCTCTTTAATCAATAGTACCTAAGGGACTATACTTCTAATATTATTTGTTGACCATAATTTTGTCCCACCTCACACCCACCTTGTGATTTTCCACTGGATCAATATTACTTAAGAGACTATTCTTGTAATCTTATTGGTTAATACAGTTCTGTTTCACTTTACACTTGCTTCATCTCATGGTTTTGAGAAGGAGGATCCCCAGCCACCCACTCTGGACGCATTTTGTCTCACTTAGTCTGTTTTTCTTTCTCTTAATGAATACTTCATACTCAACCTCCATTGTTCCTAGAATTCAATTTTCAATTTTGGAGAACGTGAGCTCAGCATATTGAACATTACCAGGTTGGAAATCATATTTCCCTTATATTATTTGGAAGTCCTGTATCATCTCTATATCATTAGGTCCTCTTGTGGAATTTTACTTTTATATATGTTCATGTGTGTCTGGTGTGGTTTGTGTGTGTGTGTGTGTGTGTGTGTGTGTGTATTCATACATGTGTAAGTGTGTATTTTTTTAGAAAATGTGCAGTATTAAGTTAGCTACGATTAATTTAATGGATTTATAACTATAAAGAATGGAAAAGTTTGCAGCCTATTTCTAGAGAGATGACATGGTTTGTTTTTCCTATAAATGAAATCAAAGCCTCTGCCACATGCAGCAGCAAACCAAAGCTATGATTCACCGAGTGAAATTACCGCCTGACCCTTGGAGATTTTAAATACATCAGCAAATAGCCGAAGCTCTCTTTATGTTTGCTCCTTCTAAGTAGCCTGTCCTTCCTTCAACACAAAACCACACAAGAAGCAAGAACACCCAGGGTCCACAGGCATTGGCATAGTTATGAAATTAAGATAACAGAGAATATAATAGTCTTCTTTGAAATAAATAAAAGGATTACCTTTACTTGGAAAGGACATTGATTAAAAAATTAATGGGAGAACAAATTGAAGTATTATGTACATCTTTATTTCTTTTTCTTTATCTGAAGTCATGATCAGTCAGATCACAAATACTTACTGAAAAAATATATAAACAAAAAATGTTGTGTCTGCAATACTTTCTAGAATGTCAACCTGCCTCTCAATTTACTAGAACTAATAAATCGCTTCAAACTGTAATATACACCCCAGGCATGTAATGCTGTATAGAAAACCTAAATCTTCTTTTTCCTACTTTAGGCGAGAGAGGTAGAATAAAGCCAGCGATTAGGGTTTTTAGCTGTTAACTAAAGTTTCCTGGGGTTAGAGCCCACCAATCTAGTGAGGGTTTAGCTTAATTAAAGCGTCTGGCTTGCATTCAGTTGATATAAGATTGTAACCTTACAACCCTTAATCCAGGAAATAAACGATGTTTTATTTGCTTAAAGCTTTGAAGGCTCTTGGTCTATTCAACCTAATTTCCTTCTGTTAAGGAGTTAGTTTAAGATGCTAACTAGAGGAGTTAAGGGGATAAGTAAAGTTGATCAAGTGATTGATGGTGGGAGGGCTAGGATTTTTTTTTTTTGTAGTTTGGAAGTTTCATTTGGTTTTTGTGTTGTTTGAGGATGGAAACAGGGTTAAAGATGTAGAGTAAGAAATTCGGAGATAAAAGTAAAGGTTGAGTAGGGCTATAATGGATATTAGTGTTGGGACGATAATGTAGTTGTTTTTTACTATTGCTTGGATGATGACCCATTTAGGTGAGAATCCAGTTAGAGGTGGGAGGCCACCTAGGGGTAGTAACAGGAGGAGGACAATAATAACGACTAGTGGTGAAGAGCTTC
>PVLD010032499.1:0-14585 GCA_004027595.1 Dinomys branickii
TGGGTTTATCTATATCCTTGGACTCTCACCTTGGGAAGAGATATAGCTGCCTCAGACTATACTATAACATACAGGGGTGTATACAAACTGCCATGGCTGGAGGTGGGAAAGCACATATGCTCACAGCGGACCGCCCGGCTCCACCCTGTCGTCGTGCTATGGGTGGGGGCGGGTCCAGACCATGTGGCTCCAGCATTACTGTTCCCCACCCCTTGCAGCTGGGCAATGGGTCTCCAAAGCTGAAACTACGAATGCCGAAACGAGGGCGTGGGCCAGGGGTGTGCTTGGAGTGGCAACCTCCTCCCTCTCTATCTCGTCTCCCTCCAACTGCGCCATGTCAGATCTGCGATCCCCTCCTCCAGAGGAGGTTCTGCTTAGACTTTCCGAGGGTTTCACTTCCTATCTCAGATCCCTCCTCTCTGTCCTTCACATGTTGCTATATTGCCGTGTCTGAGTGGCATTCCTCCGGGAGGTTCTCTCTCTGCTGCCCACCCAGTCACCATGGGTTCATATAACGTTCATATATGCAAGCAGTATGGAGACACTCTTGTTGCTCGCATCAGTAGTCTGGGGTGAGTCTTAAAGCCTGTGGACTCGTCCCAATGCTGTCAGGAACAGGTGGTGATTGCTCAGGCCGCCGAGGCTCAAGGTGCTCACAGAGGGCGTTCAGGGTGAGAGCCGAAGCCCAGTAACTCAGTTCATGCTTCCTGCTTGATGCTGGAGTGAGAAGGGCGTGGTGTCGTGTGAGCCACCTCCATCTGCAGCTCTCTCTTGCTGTTGTGCTCCTGTTCCCGTTTGTTCCTTGGCTGGATCCCTGGGAGTTGCTGTGGCTCTGATGTGGGTGCCGATGCACAATTCTAAGTAACTTTAATATGCACTAGTGAATCATAAACGTAAAAGAGAGGCAGTAGGTATAATGGATTCCAGGGCTTCAGGGTCATGCACACATGGTGAGCTATACCCGCTAACACTATTGTCTGTGCAACAGGCAGTTCTTGTTCTTTTCCTTTTCAAAAAAATTTTTCTAGTCTCTGTATGTTCATCTATAAAATGGGGAAGTAGCTGGCAGAGTTGATGTTTTCCACAGTGCAGTTATTTTTGAAAGGTAAACTATTTCCTTCATAGCGCTCATCATTAACCACCAACCACACTGTCACCATAAGTGACCTGTCACCGCTGGGACCTGTCCAGGCCACTTGCTCTCCAGGGTAACCAGTGAAAAGCTGCGTCTCTGTAGGTCTCACCTATTTTTGAGCACCCAAGGATGTCCATAGTGGTAGGAAAGTATAATGGTCTCTTTATTCATTTGAGAAGAATTCAGATTGAACACAGTACCTGAATATGCGGTGTTTGTTGTTGGGTGGTAGACTTAGTAGATACTTACTTGTTACAAGTATAAAATTAATATTACAGCTTAATTAATCAATTTATTCATTTACTAATGGTTAATGAATCGTGTTCACCATGCTAAGCAATGAGAAGGAAATCAGTGTATTCCTAACCCATTTCTTCCAGCCTCTGACAGAAATGACATTTGGTTCCGCTTGTGGTTTCAAATGGAGACCTAAAATTATATTTGCCTTTGACTATAAATAGCACAGGAATAAGTGCAGGTCAAATAAATTCCCACAGATCAAATCCTAGCAGCTCTCCTGTGACATTTCAATCCTTCCGTGCTGTTTTTGAGCTATTTGAGCTGAGGTATTTCAGGTTTGCTTATTTTAAAAGCCAAAAGCAGACACTGTCTCTGATTTTGTCACAGTCTCTGACAACCCCGGAAGTTTTAAAAAGCTGTAATTTAATCCAAAAGGCCCATATTTAATAAATATTCTCATTTAATAAATATTCTCATTTAATAAATATTCTCATTTAATAAATATTCTCATTTAATAAACATTCTCATGCCAGAAAACTAGAATGTTAATGCAATAAGAGGGACATAAAAGAATTTTCTTGGGCTGGAGGTACAGTTCAGTGTGGTAAGTGCTTGCCACTAAGCACTAAGGCCCTGAGTTCGATCCCCGGTCCCGGAAAAAAAAAAAAAAAAAGGAACGGAAAAGAATTTTCTTCACAGAAGTTTCTCAGACAATGTATATCTCTAAAACCATATAGAAATAGATTTTTTAAATGTTCCTTTGATGAGCAGCTCCCAATCCATTTTTAAAGGTATTCTTGACAGAGTTGCAAGGCAAAAAGTTTGACATAATGTAAATACATAATTAAAAGGTCGATCTTTTTAAACTACTGCATTTGTACAAAGCAGAATGCTATACACCCATTGAAAACATTACAGCAAGCATTGAATGACCTGGAAAGCCCTATAAGAAAACTCAGATTGCAAAATAGTATCTATAATATATTTGTTTGTTTGCTTTTGATTTTTTGAGACAAGGTTCCACTGTGCAGTTCAAGCTGGCCTTGAACTCACTTTGTAGCCCAGGTTGACCTCAAACTCATACCCATCCTCCTGCCTCAAAGTGATCCTCCTGCCTCAGCCTCCCAAGCTCTGGGAATACAGGTATGTGCCACCACAACAAACTTCTACAGAATATTTCAACCCCACACTTTGACCTGCTATTTTTGTTTCTGAAAAGATGTTTTATTGCATTAGCTATCTTCCATTTAAAGTGTAATGCTACAATTTTATTCATCAATAAGTCTTTGTCATATCAACCCCATGAGACAGAGTTTCACTATTGCAGTTCAGGCTGGCCTTGAACTCACTTTGTAACCCGGGCTGGCCTCAAACTCCTAGCCATCCTCTGCCTCAGCCTCCCGAGTGCAGAGATTACAGGGACCACACTGGTTTATATCAAGTTTTTTCCCCTTTCTATTCTTGTGAGTTTTCCTTTGTGGCCATTTCCACTAAGTTCAATATTCCTGGTGAGATATTTTTTATATCTAAACATTGTGAAGCACATCTTATTCTTCAGTTTTTAGTCAATAACAAATTTTTCCTTGTGTCATTTGCGCTGTTGTCAGCTTTATTTCATGGAAATTATTCCTACCAGCAATATTTAATGAAAATATTACATTGATTTCTTGGTGAATCCATGTGAAAATAATAAGCAGTTTAACAGAGAAAAAGAAAGAAAACACTCAAGGAGAGAGACATCATGGATGAATGGAGGAAAGAAAGCAAGAGACAATGAAGAAGAGACAAATACACAAAAATGCAGGCAGGCACAGCTGAGGATCAAAATGGCGGTTAGCAAAGGTTGATCAAAATGGCGGATAGAAAAGGCTGATCAAAATGGCGGTTAGCAGAAGCTGATCAAAATGGCGGTTAGCAGGGGCTGATCAAAATGGCGGTTAGCAGGTGCTGATCAAAATGGCGGTTAGCAGAGACTGGAGACAGTCAGGGGACATGGGGAAAGTTTGATTAACAGGTACTGAGTTACAGTTAGTTCAATAGAAGCAAAAAGTTTTAGTGTTCCATTGCATTCTAAAGTAATTAGGTAACAATGATGTTTTCTGATTTTTTAAACACTAAAATGTCTTTTTACCATAAACAAATGACAACTGTCTGAGGACCGTTCACCCTGATTTGAACATTAAATAATGTAGACATGTATCAGAACATCACATAGTACCCCAGGTATATGTGCAAATTTCATGCATCAATTAAAAAGAGGGGAAAAACAGGAAAAGAAAATAGCGGGGCATAGAGATGCGTACTTATAATTCCAGCTACTCAGGAGGCTAAGGCAGGAGAATCTTAAGTTCAAGGCCACCCTGGTCAGCATACTAGGATCCTTTTTCAAAATAAAATAAAAGGGCTGGGAATGTAGCTCAGTGTTTTCTGGGTTCAATGCCCAAAATTAAATAAATAAATAGATAGACAAACGAATAAATAAACCACAATGCAAAATGGTATGTAGGATAGTACTAAAGTATAGCTTCACCTTGCTATCCCTTCCATCTTAAGCATGCTAATGTTTTCCCACCTGAAGAAGCAGTCTTAGAATACTGTGAGCCTAGTTTGATGGGAGATTCTGGTTGGAGCTCAGAAGACCAGAACACTGATAGAAATGCAGCCAGTAAAGACCAGGTTCAGGAAGTTTCATTTAAGAAGAAAGATTCCTTTGGCAGCTGGACTCCAGGCTGTGTATGCTATGCTCTGGCAGAAAATCTATCTACACTTTATTCACATTCTAAAATTTTCCAGGAGACTGAGGTTAAGTGTAGCAGACTAATTAATCTAGCAAAGAAAATTTCAAGGCAACCTAATGTTGTGGCTGTAGCATGAGTATGACAGGGGCCTTTACCCAGATCTTTATTGAGAAGCAAGAGCCAATGGTATAGTTGAATGTTCTTAAAAGTCTTGAGTTTGGTCCAAAAGCAAATGAGTAAAGTTGAGACCTGGAGTGGAAGAGAGCTTGGTAGCTGAAAAGATTAGCATTAAAAAGAAGCCATGTTCTTTGGAACAGTATAATAGGAAAAAGTCTAGAGGAACTGTGAGGAAATAAGGCTCCACCCTTTACAGGCTCAAAATTAAAAAGGTGAAAGACTTTGCTTCACAAAGAGAGCTCCAGGGCACCAGGATCCAGAATGGCAGCAGCCTAGGAAATGGAAATACCTTAAAGTTTGGTTCACTGTGCTCAGCCTCTAGACACTCAAAGGCCTCTGCAAACACCAGCAAGATGCAAAAAGCCTCAGCTGCTGCTCCAGAAGGCAGCAGACCACGGTGGCACACAGAAGCTGATTTTACGACTGTGCATATCACGAGTTGGAGGGTAGGCTTCCACCTAGATTCAGAAGAAGGCCTGGGAGGCCAATCAGTCTGGCCCTGACAGGGAAGTTTGTGAATCTATAAAGGCGAAGCCAGGGCAGTGGCAAATGTAGGACATTGGAAAAGCCAGAAATGTGGGGCATCTGAAGAAAGTTGCAAGGAAGGAGAAAAGCCAAGAGGGCTACAACCACCACTAGCAGCGCCATAAGTCTGGCGTGTCCCACATCCTTTGGAGTCCACATCTTGCCACAGGTTGTCTCAGGAGCTGCACATAGCACTAGGGAGTTTAACGTTTGCATTGCTGGGTTTCATTTGCTTTGGTCTCATTCTTTCCTATCCTTGCATTTCTCCCTTGTAAATGAAAATGTTTATGCTGTGCTTTTGTATGTCAACAGTGTTTATCTTGTTTTCATCTTTTAGGGGCTCCCAGCTGAGTTTGCCTCCAATCTGAGAGGAGACTCTGGACTTGGACTTTTCAGCAGTGATGGAACTATTAGGATGTTGGCAACTCTTAGAGGTGGAATAAATCCATTTTGCATAAAGGGATGGGCCCGAGTCTTTTAGGGCACCCTAAACCGTGGTCACCCTGGACTTAGAGAACAGAAAGGCGGTCATGACAGATGGAGCGCCACGGTCCAAAGAGGAATGGGAGAAGCGGGGCTGTGGTCTGGGCCCCGCAGAGCAGCGATGCATTAGATGGGTACGAGGCTGATGACTGATACTCCCATAAGGTAAGTGTTATGAGAGAGATAAGCAAAGACAACTCGCTACTGGAACACAGAGGCATCTAACCTGGACTAGGAAAAGTGGCACTAGCTGAGCACTAAAGGAAATGTCTAGAATTACAAATTGCAGCCAGAGTCTAGAGAATGACACCAGATCATGGTAAGGAATTAGCCTCCGTACCTAGGCAGCTGCCAAGTCACAGACACCAAGAAGTCCAAAACCTCCAAAGGTTGATTTTTTAACTGAATAGATCAAATCAACAAACGAAATAAACAGATACAACGTACAAAAAGATATAAACACCCAAGAAAGTGTCGACTGTTCTAAACAATGAGACCCTCTACCTTATGTCCATTCTTCCACCCCCAGTGGGGGAAAGTATTAAGACAGAAGACGCTGGTTCTTTGCCAAGCTCAGTTGCAAGACTCCAGGGAGTGGAGAGGCAGCCAATCTGGAAAGGACGTGGTACAGAAGGTAAATCTGCAAGTCACTGAGCTGTGGGGCCTGCTTATCACAGCAGCATGAGCTAAGCTAGCCTATCTTTACGAATATGTCTGTGGACACAGACATCTAGATTAAAAGGGGTGTGGCCACCGTGTACCTGGATGTCTTTGTCGGGTGAGTACCTGGGGCTTACCTCCCTGCGAGCTCCTCCCACAGATTTCACACCACAGCTGTGGAAATGAAGCACATTAGTTTCACACCTTCACTCCCTCCTTGCTCGTGACCAAACAATTCAGGGCTAATGACTACCTACTCTAACCAAAAAAAAAAAAAAAATAGTGCGTGACAGGGAATGTAGGCAGCCTGTCTGTGTTCAGTTCTCACAGCCCATAGCTATAAATAATACCATTAGGAAGGCACACATTGCCTTAGATGAAAGGCACAGAGAAAAGCACTTTCTCTGATAGTTTAGCAACACATTCAGATTTCATGTCTCAAGGTAAAAATAGGCTTAACAAATGAATTAAATTTGGAAGCTGAGCTGAAGGGAAGAAAACTAGCATTATGAAGCATGCCGTAGGAGCAAAGAGAGACTTATAAGGTGCTGTATGCACACTGCTGATGAGCAGGATAAAAGGGTGGAAAAAAGGATTTTCCTAAGAAATAAAAATAATCACCAAGTGGCTGCAACTTAACATATTGTGCTTATGAAATTGGTAACTGAAAAGGAGCTCTGAAAATCACACAGCCTTCAGTAAGTGATAAAACAAATCTCAGCACTTAGGATTTTCCTTTGTGTATTTTCAACATCAAGGGGGAAAAAAATCCAAAAGAAAAAAATCAAAAAATGTTTAAAAACACATACATTTCCAATTCAATAATTCATATATTGATTTAGATGGTTACCTTTTTAACTTTCACTAAAACTCACACATTTCTGTTATGCAATTTTCAGTGCTATTTTTAATGGATCTGCTACATGAGCAAAGGAAATGTAAAGAGAGGCTACAATTCCCAAAAGACAAGAAAAAGCCCAACAGGCCACCATCTTTCTTAATGTCGCCGTCTAAGGGAAGTAAACCTTTCCATCTTATATCTTAGGAGAAGTGAAAAGCAAAACAAAACAGAAAAACAAAGTGAAAACTAAATTATCTTCTTATAACAAAATATATGCCATTTATATCAAACTATAAAGTGTATCTAACATTAGATTTTGAGTTGCTCAAGGGTAGAAATCATTTCTTGTTCTCTCTGTTCTTCCCTGTCAGGGCCTACTTAGTGGTGCCTAATACAGGAAGGAGTATAATACACCTTTTTTAATCAGAAAGAGTGGCTTTTCCATCAGCTCTAAGAACTGTAAGTCAATAGAAAGTTAGTATAACTCTTGTGCCAGGACAAGCGGACAGAAATGACACATCCTAAATCAGTGTCTAAAGCTGTGAGTCTTGTTTTAATATCACACTGTGTCTTGGAAGTGAGAACCTGGAAGTGCACATAAGGACCAAAACAGATGAGACCTATTGGGAAGTGGGAAGAAATCGTTCAAATGGGAAGAGGAACAAGGGGCAGGGTGGGGTAGGGTGGGAAGGGAAAAGGAAAACAAAAGAGAATAAATGGAAACAAAGCCTTTATAAATAAGGAGGGGAGGGGGTTCGGGGATATATTATGTATAGGTACAAATTCCCTAAGATGAATGTGATCATTATGTACATAAAATTAATTTGAATAATAAATCTGCGGACCTGCAATGTTCCCTACACTGTACCTCTGGCATCTTCAGTGAGAGAGAATAATTCAGTTGAATCACTGAACAGCTGGAGAACTGCCCAAAGACGCCCATTGTCCCAGGGCAGAGGTGATACACACAGAGTCCAGGCCCCTTGATGAAGGTAAGGTCTTTCCGAGAACTCCTTCAGCTTGGGTACAAAGCTGAAATGACCCAAAGCCACAGTCATTAGAGAGCAAAATGGTCTTGTTTATTGCAGACCCAGGCCTGGCACAACTTATTCCTGGATGGCTGGACAATTCCTGTGATCAACCACTCCCAAGCATAGATCTACGTAATCTGTCTCCACACACAGTCAACAGCTATTGTACAAGTCCTCAATCCAGGTAACAGTGCAAGGGCTTTATGAGTGATTTATGAATAATTCTGTTCTGCTACCGTGAAGTCAGGAAGCATGTTGGGGGGAAAGTATAGTTTTAATATCATAAACTAAAAGGTCAGTGATAAGAAACTATATTTTATGTTTCTTAGGTTACTGGAAGATACTTTCAACAGAGTGCAAACACCAGCTGCACCAATGCCTTCTCCTATCTGGCTGTGAAGTGACTCAATAACAAGACCTCGATTAGACAAAATAAAGCATATCAGGATTAACAATCTTGTTTGTTTTTTAGAATAAACATGCTGTGGGACGTATGGTTTAGACCCAGGGTTTGCCAACTTTGGAATCATTCATCCATAAACTTTAAGCAAAATTGGCAATTTCAAACCCACTGTTCATACAAACATGATTTCACAAACACTGATGACACTTACTTTACCCTGCTGGGCACCAAGATATAATGATAGATGAATGGATACTACACTATTAAAAGTATGAACTACTTGCTGCATGTTGCATAAGTTTATCTTCCATTGGTTCTACTTCTCCAAGCCCCCAAAAACAGCCTTTCGGTGAACTAGTAAAAATGTCAGGTGAAAAAGAATCTTGAATTAAAGACACAATTCAGAGTTAACTCCATGGATATGACTGCTTAGGCATCTGTAGTGATACTGTTGACAATCACCCACTGTTGAAAAGCCTCTCCAATGTCAAGCTTGGCGGGGACCTTAAACTAACAGGGAAAGAGTAAAACTCTTGTCAGCTGTTGAATTTGAATATGGAGATGATCTTCCATCCATTTATTTATAAATTTATTTATTCAACAAATACTTCTTACATCTCTCTTATGAATGTCTCCTGTTCTGGGCTTGGAATGCCAAAGCAAATAAAGAGATAAAGTATTCCTGTTGGCGGGCTTGGATTTGAGTGGAAGAGACAGAATATAAACCAGCCAGCAAACGAAAAAGATATAATTTCACTACAACTAAAAATGTGATAATAGAAAAAAATTAATTGGTGGAATGGGAGGCCAAATAACTGGTGAACATTACAAGCAGGTGGATTTTTGTCAGAAAGAGGAAATACATACACTGTAAGATCACATTTTATTGCCATTCTAGTTAACAAAATATCAAGGATATTGTAGAAGCAAAGAATAAGAGTGAAGAAAAAGACATCATATGTCTCAGCTCGGCTTCCCCAAATACCCTCAAATCTCCAGTGATGCATAGCAGCTGCCATGGTATTTTTTTGCAGAACAAATTCAGGGTGCAGCAAAGGAATAATTAGCCCCTGAGATACAAACTAGAATAATACACCAAGACAACAGCTTTGCAAACCATATAAATGCATTTAGAGCACATTTTTCTAGATCACTTTATTCTTCCTTTAATATACCTTAAGTGTGAAAGATTCAGATCCTAGGCCTCTATGATGTAGAAGAGGGGCCTCAGCCATCTCTACAGTTGACCAAGAAAGTGTCATACAGGAATTACCTCTTCTAGACACAAGATGGGGGAGAAAAAGTGGAGGATGGGGGGAGGGAAGAGAAGAAGAGAGACTAGGAAACATGTACCCCAAATTTCCCCCCATCTTCGCTCCCACCATGTAAAAGAAGAAATATGTTAAACAAATGAAGTGCCCCTGAGATAAGCTTTGAACTCCAGTTTAGAGTTCAAAGGAGACCACCTGGCAGAGGATCCAATCTGAGGCACAGCCACTCAGAATAACCTTCGCTGGACCATGTAGGTAGAGAAAGACACTCAGATGAAGCATTCCTAAGGCATGCATATTTCACTGTTGCCTGGATTCAGAGTGAATTGAGTCCATAGGTCCATATGTTCTGAAAGCCATGAGAAAACTCAACCATTAAAAAACCAATGGCCATGACTTGGGGGACCAAAAGACATTACACCAGAAGACCTCCAAATCTCTTTTGACCTGGGGCTGTACGAGTTTAAGCAACACATTTCTGTAACTCAGTGTTATAGAGAAGGACAAGAGATGATAGAAACTGAGATTCTGAATATTTTTATTCATGAGAAACTGAGTACAACCCAAAACGACTGTTTAAGTTGTCAGGTTGGATTAATTTTAAGACATACTAGAATTTTATGTTATCCCATAAACCAGCAGGTAGGAGCTCCTAGACCAGACAGGCTCTAGACTAAACAAAGGAGTGCCACTGCTTTTCACGTCCCAGTTGTCCTGTGACTTACATTCTGAACTCTGCCCTCCAAGCTCCAAGGTTTCTGCACCTCTCACTGGCATTACTCATGGGGTTGATGTCCCAATGTTGCAGAAGCAGTTGCTACCAGTCATTGCTGCCAAATATGCAGAACGGATATCATTCTTTGGGAGTCATCACTCATTGTATTCAGAATTAAATTATAGATCTGGCCGAGCCACTTTCTGAGGCCATGTTGTTTAATGAGTGCTGAAACTTTTTTTGGAGATTAGGACATCAAAGGGTCGCTGATATAAGGCATATCATCGGAGAGACAAAGCCGTCTAGAAATATAATGGATTCAGAGGTGTTAGAGCAAGAGAAAAATACATAGAAATAATTAAAGTTTCCATGACGACTATCTCATCAACTTGGACCTCACATTATTTCTTTCTTAGTTTGAAAGATCACAAATAAGTTCAAGAAGTAAATAGCAAATATGCTTTCAAATACCAAACCCTGGTTTGTTTTTGAGAAATTTAAATGTAGTCATGAAGAGGAGTTACTGATATAAATGTGATTCTAGGAGACTCCTGATTTCATAAAAGTCCAAATGCAAAGATATTTATAGCAAAACACGAAAATAAAAATTTGTCTTAAATAAAGTCTTCCTCTGGAAAGCAAGGGTTGGGGACAGATTCATTAACATCATTTTAAAATATTTATTTTCCAGCTACTTCAGAGGCCAAGGCTAGAGAATCACAACTTTGAAGCCAAGCTGAGAACTCAGCAAGACTGTCTCAAAATTTAAAGAGCTGGAGATGTGGCTCAGTGTGAGAGCGTCCCTGGGTTCAATAGTTAGTAATGGGAAAAACCATTTTTCTCCAAATTGTATATTTTTTTCAAAGTTGGATGAAACAGATCTGTACTAAAAGAATTGAAAGTTAGCTTGCTGACAAAGAAGAGCTTCAACTTAGAAGGAAAAGAGGCAGATCGATAGTTCTTTCCTGTTTCTCTCTAATTAAAAAGCAAATTAAGTCTGTCTCTGTTCCTCTAACATTATCTTTTTACAACCACAATTAATGTGATATTATACTACGTCCGCTTAAGTGAAATCATAGATCTATCTTCTACCCCACAAATCAGTCAGGTAGAATGTGTAGTTTACGTTTATTAAGATTTTCCCTGCGGAGATAATGGGTGAATTTGTGTAAGTCCCCTGGAGAGCGGGAGCATGATGAGTTAATGGTGAGGCCAGTCCATTGAAGGACTTCCAGCTTGGTTTTTAAAATGCCCTCTAATCCAGTGGAACTTTCCGTAACCTCTGGTAACCTTTACTACGTGAAGGCGAAGTGAATAATCTCTCACCCTTTTCCAGAAGAGGCCCCTGCTCCTACTTGTCTGTAATAATGTGTTAATATTGAGTTTAATCTTGCTGGCAAATTGCAAGCCTAGAACCATTACCTCAAGGAGGACACCAGGAAAGCAGGCCGTATTACTGCCACATCCTCATCCCCTAATATTTCCAACTTACTCCTCTCACGCAGGGCCCTTGCAAGAGGCCTCATTTATTCCTAAATTCCAGGAACATAAAGCTAAGAAAAGCTTTGTTGTGTAGCAGACAGCTCCAGATCGGGCATTCACGAGAAAGGGAAATCAAATGGGGCCGTCCATTAACGGGGTTAGTCAGAGGCCTCGTGAAACCCCCTGCCTTTTCAAATGACCGGTGGGCCTTTCTCCTGCCTTGGGCCTGGGCCTCTCAGACTGCAGGCTGTCTGTATTCAGTCAACACTTCCATTTTATGGGCCTGTGGAGCCAAAGATTACAAGACTTTTGAACTCCAGGCTGCCTTCTGTCTGGCTACAACCTCTGTTTTTGGAGCCCAAATCTTTTTTAACAGCTCTACAAAAGCAAGCAATTAGGGTAAGGTCTGTTAATCCTCTCCTCTAGACCCAGAGGTAATTACATATTCAGAACTAACCACTGGAGAAGGAGAATGACCACTACAAAAGCTTGCAGCTTTTCCGAGAAGGATCCAAATATGCTTCAACGGAGTGGCCAGGACTGACAGAGGCCCCTTCAAAATGCCCTGGGCTTATTTCACAGGAAGCAGGTACAATGCTAAATGACCCAGTTAAGGAAAAGAAGAAATGTATAAATTGAGAATGAAAAGAAAAAGACATGTTAAAAGGTTCAAAATGTGCTAGAGCTGTCATTGTCTGGGAACTAACTTTGTCTTTTTCCACCGGTAACTGCACCTCTGGTTTATCCATATATAGTAACACGTACTTTTTTTTTAAATTCACACTCTTAGTGGAGTTCAATCTTTCAACAGTAACAAAATATTATCTGGGCGATTTTTATTAATTGAATAGCATGGTGGCTTTTTAGTTCTGAAAATAAAACAATGAAAGTACAGAAAGGTTCACAGCATCGTTTTCAATTTTGCACTCTTAAAATTTATTTTATCACTGAATTATTTCTTAGATTAATAATACATAATCTGAAAAAAAATTTAAAAAACAGAAAACAAAAAAAATACATAATCTGCAAAGGGTCCTCAGCAAAAGGAAAGGAATCGTTTTCATTCCTATCCATAAATATGTTGCTATGAAATGAATCAACTCTGGTCAACTTTGTACTAGCCTGTCATTTTTTCAAAGTAGTTTATAATTTTTCTATAATAATTGTACATGAATGTGCCAACCATTATTCTTGGGGCATAATTATTATAAGTTTTAATACAGCTACCACTACCACTAAGAGAACAGGGCATTCCCAATTTATTAATAATGGTTGCATTTCAAAACCACGTTTGTTAAGTACTTGGAATGCACAGTGCATTTGCCCATAGAAACATTCTTATGATTGTTCCCTCCAGATGAGTCTGCCTGTCAGAGATCCTCACTCACACCCCATGATGGTTTGCTTTGCTAACTTGACTCTTGCTGTTCCTCTTCCTGGAATGCCTCTTGCCCTTCTTCTACTTCATACCCAAGGCCAAACCATGCTCTTTATAAAGAGCTCAAATGCTAATTCTCCAACTGGAGTCTACCATTGGATCTACCGAACTCCTTATGTAGTCTTTATGGCCCTTCAGTAGAAGAAATTTGGGGTTATTTCCCCCACAACATTGTTGTTTTACCTGTTGTAACTTGTAACAATCATAGAATTTGAATGAAACTGAGCCCATCCTTATTGTCTGGAGTACGGTCTGTGCCAGTAAGGATAATTCTATCTCTTCATTTAGTCATTGGTACAGATAATCCAGACTTTGCATTTGGCATTTCCTTGACCACACACAATGGTTTAGGTGAGACCAAATTAGCCCAAATATTAGGACTATATGGGAAAGGACACTTTTTCTGGATGTGAAACTAAGGATTATATGTCTCCTGTTGTCATGGGCAGATATTGGGTTCCCATGAAGGAAATCAGTTTGAGAATAAAGTTGGTACCCAGGTGAACGGACAATTAAAGCACTCATAAACAAGTGTCACAGCTCTGATAGAGTAAGTTCCCTAAGCGTGACTTACCTTTGAACCTTCATTACGTTACCAATCATTTCATCCTCATTCAGCCGCTATGAGATTTCTTTTTCAGTACTGGGCATTAAACCCAGGATCTTCACGCTGCACTATATCCCCAGTCTCTTTTATTTCTTATTTTGAGACAGGGTCTCATTAACTTGCTAAGTTGCCTAGACTGAGCTCAAACTTGCCACCCTTCTGCCTCAGAATCCCAGAGTGCTATGATTATAGGTATCTGCCACCATGCCTAGGTTTCAAACTGTGATGTTTTTTAATCTCCAATGAAAGTATCCTATTGGTATGTTTTCCTATTTTGTGTAACATTTTTTATTTATCAGTTTTATATTTCTCATTATACTACTGAACTTTCTGGAAGCAATACCTTATCTAACATATCTGTTCAAAGTGCTTAACATATACATATCTATACAAATACATAATTATTGGTTAAGTTGATCCAGCTACTTTAGTTTTGCTCAAGTGAATGCCATTGACGCAAGATGTTAAAATATTTTATAGAAGACATTTTTGTCTTTAAATAGGATTCATAAACTCTGGATTGACAGATAATAATTTATTTGCTATAGTAATTCATAAAGTCTGAAATATATACAATGCTAATGTGTATTGTCACAAAAAGTAAGACAATATTGTTCAGACTTATCTGACTCCTTATCTCTTTTTTTTTTTTTTTTTTTTTTAGTAGGGAATTAGAACTGGATGTTGTATTACATAGTTCTCTTCACATTAGTTAACACAAAAACATTAAAGGAAATACCAAATTATAGATAAGATAGTAGGGAATTTGCACTGGATGCTGTATAATATAAAGTTATCTTCATTTCTGCTAGTACAAAAACGACTGAGGAAATACAAAA
>PVLD010032500.1:0-14581 GCA_004027595.1 Dinomys branickii
CTACACTAATTTTTATTGACATTTATCGAGGTGGCAGCAGATCTTCACATCACCCACACGGTGCTGGTTTTAGGTGCATACAGAATGCAGGAATTCTGAGCTTAAGAAGGCTTCCACCTAGATTTCAAAAGGCCTGGGAGGCCAGTGTGTGAAGCTGTGAGTGTGAAGTGAAACGTGCAGTGGAAACCATAGAAGTTTGGAAAAGCCAGGAACGCTGCAAGGAGGGAGCAAAGCGAGCCTATGAGAGAAGCCATGGGAGCTGTAACCACCAGAAGTGCCATCAGGTAGAGTCATACAAGCCCTTTGGAGGTCACAATTTGCCACAGATTGCTTCAAATGCTGGATATGGAACTACAGGACATAATGTTAGCCCTGCTGGATTTTGGACTTACTTTGGTCCCCATGCTTTCTATCCCTCCTGTTTGTAATTTTTGGAATGAAAATGCTTATTTTGTGCCATTGAATGTTGGAAGTGTTTAACTTTTCATTTGTACAGGGGCTCATAGCTAAGATTTGGCTTACAACTTGGAGGAGACTTAGGACTTGAACTTTTCAGCAACACTGAACTGTTAGGCCTTTGGCAACTCTTAGAGATGGGCTAAAATGCGTTTTGCATAAAGGGTTGTACATGAGTCTTTGGGGAGCTAGGGGTAGAATGTTATGGTTTGTGTCTCAATGTCCCCCCCAAAGCCTCATGCAGTCATGGGGTGGGATTCTAGAGTTTATGATTGATTCACAGTCCAATGCTGGGATTGTGGGTGTGTGTGCTACACCTGCCCTGGGGTGAGCAGTTTGCATACAATGTAAGGGAGGGAAAGAGGCTGCTTGCCACTGCCCTTCCCTTTTGCTCTTGTTGCTTTTACTGTTTTCTGCCACTACGAACTGTTGCCCTCTGCTATGTGCCTCTCTGCCTTGGAGTCAGCCGAGTATGGACTGAAACTTCCACAAACTGTGAGCTAAATAAACTTTTCCTTCCTTAATTTTGGGCATTGGGTATCTTCTCTTAGCAATGAGAGAAGAGTAACCAAGACACCTACACTAATTTTTATTGACATTTGACAAGTTTAAGTCTCACAGGTCTCTGTTTCTACTTTGACCTGTAAGAGAAAATGGTTAGTCAAAAGTCAAGATTAATAGAAACCATTATGAACTACGAATACAACACACGTTCATGTTTTCAAAAGCTAATGCACATAAAAAATTCATCAGGTATTTTTTTTTTTCGGTGCTGGTTGGGAATCAGGTTCTCCTGTGCACTAGATGAGTGCTCTGCCACTGAGCCCACACCCCTTGTCTCCCATGTGAGAGGCAATCTTCTGGTGCGGGCCAAAGACCCTTCTCTAAGCAAGCAACCTGTGATCGCTAGTGTTCCTGGATAAATCATATTAAGTTTTGCCTACAATTTCTACTTTTAGTTTCTTTGAAATAGCAATAATTCTAAAATGTGTAAAACATAAGAATTTGTCTAGAGTTTGAAAAAAATCTCCTAAATATTTGCTCTGGGTTTTTATCAGTTTCTCTCATCTTGCAGATTTTTTTGTCTCCCATCCTAATTTAATGGTGTGTGTGTGTGAGAGAGAGAGAGAGAGATGGCTCTCTATCTAGACTTTCCTAAATGTCCAATTTGGTTTTAAGAGAAACAGAGAAATAATAATTTGTAGTTCATTTATTTATTTATAATAAGAACTAGCATAACAGGTTTTTAAAAAACATCACCAACTCTTAGTAAGTATGTGAATTCACCACTGAAGGGAGAAGCCTAGGGAAGAACCTAGTGGTATCAAAACTTCCACGTGTTCGGGACCTGGTGTGCATGGACGAATGAAGAGAGGCAGTTACACATGCAGAGTTACGTGAAAGCCCATTAGGAGTGCATCCAAAGGTGTCCTTTTTCTTTTCTCTTCCAGATCCATTTCTAAAAGCAATCATTCTTCCTTAACTCTAACATCTCTGGCTTCACTTACATCAGCAGCCCCTTTCATGCTGGATTATCCCTAACATCTCAGCTGGCTGAAGGGGCAGCTCAGAGGTAGAGCATTTACTTGTTTAGCATCTGTAAGGCCCTGGGTTTGATCCTCAGCAAAGCAAAAGGACTAAATTCCAAGTGGTTTCTCTGCCTCCTTCAGCCTCTTCCTCCAATCTTGCAGAGTCCCAGCTCTAATAATCTCACCTCCCAATGCTGAAGCCACACATTTTGGGTTAAATTTTGCCTTTGAGGATGGTTGTGAAGAAACTGATGGTCATGATTAAACTTCCTACAGATACGTGTTTGGGGTTTCTTCTGTTTCTAAGTTCTTTCTGACATGGTCAGATGTATTTTAGCGCTCATGAGTGGAAGGCCCAGTCACCTGCCAATATATAAGACTACAGGCACCAATCTTCCTTGAGCTACACAATCCAGAGAGTTGGATTCCTTCCCTTCCTCTCTGCCTAAATGAAAATGATTTTATTGTTTCTCTTTATGAAAGAATGATGACAGAGATATCAAATAATTTATCTTATGTCAATACACACAGTGAGCAAACATATTAAATAGCTTGCCTTATGTCAAAGATAGTATTAGGAAAAGGAATTTCTCTCGATAGGAATTAGTAGATGCTAAAATGATCTACAAACCATCATGCGTTTAAACATTTAAGTCAAAATGCATAGGATATAATGCTCACAATTTACGCGTTCCAAAAGGATAATATGTAACTAATATATTACCAAATTTTTCTTTGATTGTAGTTCAGAAAAGTGAAATTCAGCTTTTGCCCTATCATCTGAATTTACAGGAATTCCATCTAGCATCTGTAAATTAGGCAGTCGAAATATGAGCACATGGCGATGCAGAATTTTTCTGCAAACCTAAATAAAGTTAAAAATAACAAATTATTCCTGAAATCACTTTTCTTCAAAGATTAACCTTTAAAAGAAAACGGTTTAGCACAGGCAGCAAAGATGAGAGATTAACAGTTAATTTATAGGTGCTACAGATATGAACTCACTTTGAAAGATTTCTTGGTTTCCTTTGATGTCAAATGAAGATAAGAATAAGAACATTTTAAAATTTGTCACTTAGAGTTTCAGTCTTTTAGAACATTTTTGTAGTATTGCTCATTAGCTCTAGGCAATATCAAGTCATACAAAGATCATTTACAAGTAGCTTTGAACTTACACATTTTCCCAAAGGCACTATCCAGCGCTTAATTCAACACATGTTTACTGAACTGTATAACCCATCCATTAACAATGTCAGCCTCTCTGAGAAGAATTTACAGGAGAAAGAAGAGGAAGAGGAAGAGGAGGAAAAGGAAGGAGAGAGAAGAAAAAGTTATCAAAAGGACATAAACTGTTTTGAAAGAATGCAGTAGATCCATATACCAATGGAAAATGCTATGTAAAACAAACCAAAGCAAAGCACTGCCCACCATCTAGGACACAAAGTGGGTTTTACAAATGCCAAAGAATATACATACTGTATCTTCTGAAACATTAAAAATAAAGTGACAGATAACTAAAAACACCACATTTATTTGAAATTAGCAATGTAAATACATCTATATCTTTCAATAACTCAGTTAAAGGAGAAATATTTTGGAGAGTAAAAGATTTTAAGCAATACAGAATAGTAGTAATACCACATATCAAAGCTTTTGGGATGCTGCTAAAGGAGTTCTTTCTAACCTAAAATTTATTGATTCAGAAGAAACAGTGAAAATTAAAGAGCCAGTTGTCCTATTTAAGAATTTTTTGAAAACTAAGTTCCAAGAGACTAAACAAGGAAATTGATGCAATAGAAAACAAAAAATAATGTCCATGTTAAAATCAAAATATGTTCTTTGGAGAAACTCTTGTGACAGAAAAAAAATCTTGTTAGTTCTTTTATGCAGGATTTTCTTGGAACGCTAAGCTAAGCAGATATTTTCACCTATCCTGCTATTTGTGTTCATTTGTTCCACTATGAGGTGAGTAAACATGCTGCTTATTGGGTCCCCTCAAAGAAAGACAACAAATTTCTCCCCAAATTAATGTAGAAAGTAAATGCAATTCCATTAAAAATCAATGCAGTTCTCACGTGTCTTGAGAAGTCATTTCCTAAAAGTTATAGGAAAGGGTAAAGGGACAAGAATAGCCAAGATGGTGAAGAAAAAAAGATATGACGAAGAGGAGGAGGGGAGGGAAGAGAAGAATAAATAGAAACCCTTACTTTAAAGGCAGCAGGACAATAGAAAATGTTTGTTAATTAATTCAGTATTACACTGGTCCCCCGAGAGACAAGCAGGCTAAGGAGCGCAACTCCAGAGCCCTAAACAGACCTTACGTGTGACAGTGGTGGTTTGCACTGCAATCATGTGACAGAAGGCACTGTGCCATAAAAGCTGCTGGGTTACCTGGCTGTGAAAATACCAATAACTAAAATAAAATCTTGTTTCCAACCATATAAAATAAATTATGCACAACTATTGGGAAATTAACTAATAGATTAAAAAGCAGCATACTTACTGGATTGCCGTAAACTGTAAGCTCTCTGAGAGAAGAGATAACATCAAGTTTTTCCAGTTCTGCCATATCCTGTTCAAAAGTCAGTGAATTACTATCTGGTTAGTTCCCAAATCCTCAAAATCAACTGATTTCAAGTACTTTTATGTAAATGCTGGCAGCTTATGATTAAATGCACTGAAGTGAGCCTGCGTGACAGCTCTTCTGCACTGCTGAATCAGAGCACATCTGTGTACTGTGGGTTCCAAATACACAACTGGCAAAGATGACCGTCTAACAGGAAAATGATTATATGGCAGCACTTACAAAAACAGTATCGATTTTTTTTCCTCATAAGTTATGATTTAGTCTAGGATTTAGACTATATTTTGTTAATTCCTCCACAGTATTGACCAAGAAGTATGCAAAAGGTGAATACAGTCCAAAAAATATCAAGTGTACATATTTAACTGCAACCTTAACAATAGAAGAACATGTGCTACTGGGTGGACCGCAAGGTCCTGCTATACCCACTGGAGCTATATAAAACTGAAAACTATGTGCCTGCTTAAAAGATTTGCCTTCCCTACCGCATAGGATTATTCATTATTTCCCATCTAACATTGGGGAAAGCTTGTAAATACATTTCAGTTTTTGTAAAGTTCTAATTTTTTCTTTCTTTCCTCCCTTCTTTCCCTTCCCCTTCTTTCCTTTCCTTTTCCCTTTTTCCCTTTTCCTTTCCCTTTCCCTTTTTTCTCCTCCCCTCTCCTTCCCTCTCCCCTCCCCTCCCTTCCCCTCCCCTTCCTTTCCTCTCCTTTCCTTTCTCTTTCTTTCTTTCCTTTCTTTCTATCTTTCCTTCCTTCTTTCTTTTCTTTCTTCTCTTCTTTCTTTGTACCGGGAATCAAACTCAGGACCCTTGTGCTTGCTGGGTAGGCACTTTTGCCACTCAGCTATATCCCCAGACCTACAAAATTATTTCTAAAATATTGATTCTAGTAAAATTTTGGCAACAAGCTCAGCTTAAATTTGTTGCTTGTTCATAGTAATGCAACAAAGTTACTTATATCTCTAATTGGAAGTGGACAAATAACCAATTCATCTAGTAACCATAAGAATATTTAGGTCTAATTTGATTCATTTGGAAGTAAAACTTGATATTTAAAAAGACTGATCATTATGATTGAATATCATAAAAGAGGTCTTTGAAAATACTCTAGCACCTAGTTATCCATAAAGATATTATACATTTTAGCCCATAGGCAGTTCTCATGTGCAGAATAGTTTGATTAGAAATCATGGAGATGTGGAACGTATTGCATTTTTTTCTCAAATTAAAAAGTATAGCTGTGTCCACCAGGGAAATATATCTAAGCAAAATATTCATCTCTTATAAAAATATTCATATAAGAAATAGTATATTAAATTTCAAGAGGATAACACAGTGTGAGTTTTAAAGAGACATCAAATGAGCCGTATGTCCATAACTGCATAAAGAGAGCTTCTCATTTTTAGTATTGAATTTTTTTATATCAGTGTGTTGGGGTTATGTTTTACTGGCCCACAAGTCAGTGGGTAAATTTTTAAGAATTTTATCATGTGGTGTTTCAGCATGAAATTGGTTATGGTAGAAGAAACTATACCATGGAAATTGGCAAATGCTACTAATTTGGGGCTTTTTCCCCTGGAGAGCTTGGCTGTTACATATTAATCACCAGGAAATGGTTCTTACATGTTGAGTATGCTGTCAGGATAAGAACTTAAATCAGTCATAGTAATAGATCAGAACTGGGGGCTTTAGTAATGAGGCCATACTATACTATAACCATAGTAATAGATCAGAATTTTGGACAAGAAGTACTATTTCCTGGTGTTATTTCTAGCTTTAGATCATTATGTAAATGCTTAAAAGAAGACAAAAGATCTGGATGTGAGGTAGGTAAATCATTTAGACACAGGGATCAAGTAGAAATGCAGACCTAAACTCATCTTCATTTGAGCTTCTATGATTCTTAGATGCAAGACTATAGGCAACAATTTTCCAAATCTGCATTATTAGATGTAATGGCTAAATCAAAAGCATCACATTAGACTGTGCAGGTCAGTGAGGGACTACATAAACCATCTTTTGAAGTATGATTGTTCTGCTAATTTTTATAGGTTTTCCCCCTTATCCTATCAATCTTTACAGACCCAAAGATTCTATTTTGATTGCCTAGTTGCAAAAAAATAATGTTGATATCAGCCTGATATAAATGTGAGAAAAATATTCCCCCCAAATGAAAATTTGAACTGAGATAAAAGTTGATTTGAAGAATATATTTTCATCAGAATCCAGTAGAATTGTTGAGTTGCCCTTCTCACTTTCTCTTCAACTAAATGCACTGACACATTAAAGTACCATAACATAAGTGGTTGCAACCAATATAACATACATGGTTAGAATAAATATAATAAATATAATGATCTATATAAATCTAATCTATATAAATTTAACTTAAAATACTATTCCAAGGATAAAAATAAAGAAGTGCCAAGATGCTCTAAAAGATCAATGACATCCACCCTATCATTCAATCATATAATCTCCCATAATTTATCTTCCAGGCTCTCATTAAGCTATAATATATTTTGTTAGTAAGCTTGACTATTATCCTGTTAAACTGCTGACGAAGTTGCTGAATCAGCTGATGGGTAATCTATTCAGTGCCCTAAGAACAAGGAGGTGGGGAGGTCGGGCAAGGATATTCGGGGAAAGTGTTGTTACCTGTTCTAATGCTGGTAAGTATGCTGGTAACTGGATATCCCATCAAATGGAGCAATGATATTTCCTCGCAAGAGGTCCTTATTTATCATTTTCTTTTAGCAGATTTCCATGGTTAAAGGCGGTTTAATGTAAATAAATCTGGAAGCTACAGAATTATAAGGCATAGTTCCCTATACAATGTCACACAGCTAAAGTATAAAATGGAGATGTTTCATAGGTGAAACACTACTCTGCTATCTGCTGTCACCCAACAAAACCTCAGTATTTCAAGATCTCATATTTTTTTCAAGCTCAGTAGTATGTGTGATGTGGGAAGGAAGGAACTGAGAAACCAATGTCGTAGGCCCAAAATGTTCTTGAAATTATTAGTAAAGCTTCACACCAGATGAGATTTCTGATGAGGGTTAAGTCTGACTTTTAAACCTTTATCAGTGCCGGGTGCTGGGGATCAAACCCAGGGCTCTGTGCTTGATAAAACCTGCCTTCTACCTCTGAGCCACATCCTCAGTTAGAAGCCTGACTTAGCAGTCCTTTGTGTTACCCCAGGTGCTCTCATGGAAAGATGTCCCATGGAGTAGCAGTTTTTTCTAATTTATGTTTCTTCTGAATAATGGTTTGGAAGAATCACCTTTAGTTCAGGCTGAATTTTCACAGATGAATGTTTGAACCTGGACAAATTAGTATACTATTTTTGTTTGTAGAAGGAGGCAATGTTCATCATTTCCTTTTAACTTTGGAAAGGGCTCTTATCACACCCCACAGAAAGGCTTCATGAACTCTAGTGAATAGAGCCACGAAATTAGTCATCAAGTACCTACATACTATTTTCCACATACCATGCTACATACTGATAGAAGTGTGGACAAGACAGTCTGCACTGCCAGGGGTGAGTCCACTGTTCAGTCTGTCCTCATGGCTTTTAGAAGTTCGGCAGAAGTAGTAAAGTTGGTAAAAGACAACACCAAAATGCTGTGCAAACTATGATGGCTGTATAAGGTTATATGTCTCAACTCTCTTATCTGTACACTGTACTATCTCAGAAGAGAGTTCAAGCAGGCTTAGTTGGGGGAGTGATCCAAAAGTAACAGGTTGCAATCTGAGCAGATGAAGCACAGGTAAGGTCCTATGTAAAGAAAATTTGAGTGGGAATAGTAGGGAATACCAAACCCAAGTCAATATCCATTATTAGGAGTTGATTCAAATGCCAGGTAGATCAAGTACATATGCCAGACTTAAAAGCCAGGGGAATCTAGAATTGAGATTCAGAAATAGCTTGGACCACTAGCAGTAAAAAAACAAATGAGACTTCTCAGAGAACACTGATGGGTCTTGGGATATTTAGAGCTAGCATCAATTAGTGGGTAGGTGCATGCATGTTTTCCTGGGTTATTGGACTACTACAAATCAAGGAATGTATGTCTTGAGCTACATATTGCATATAAATGATAATTAGCAAAATTTTCATTCATGTGTTTGGAAACTTTACTATCATACCTCAGAGGGACTAAAATATGTAAATCACATAACTACCAAAATAATGTCACCTGGATTTTGTTATATCCTAGGAAGAGTTTCTCTAGCTTTGCCAAAGGTTGCAATTTGCTCAGCTCGCGCACTCTGTTTTCCTCCAGGTGAAGTGCTAGTAGAGAACTTGGTTTGGAAAAAGCACTGTCATTAAATGCTCTGATGCGGTTATGGTCTACTACCAGTTCCTCAAGGACTACCAAGTTGTCCAGCCCTTCAACTTGACTGATTTCATTCCCTTAAAAAGAAAGAATGAAAGATTATCTACTACCAGAATTAAAGGTTATCTACTTTCAAAACATACACTGATCTTTCCCTAACTCCCTTCACAAAATAACGTCATGGAGCATTAGTACCTCCTCTTCCAATCTCCTAGTGCCACTGTGAACAGCTTGGCCTATTTCTCTCCCCACTTATATATCTAGTTAGTCACTTGGTCCTAATATTTCCTCGTTTAAAAACTGCCTTTCAGCCTCATCACACCCATGCAGGCCCCTGTCATCCAGGCCCTTATGGTGTCATTCTCACTGATAGAAAAATGTATGCTTGGAAGCCAGGTAGACTTGGGTTTGAAAACACACACTAGCACAGATCTGAGCCAATTATTTCATATTACTGAGCCTCAATTTCTTTGTTTGTAAAATGCACACAACAATACTTACATTTTAGCGTTGCTGCAAGATTAAATGAGATAAACATCTTGTGCAGTGACTCCATAAATAGCAGTTGCCCTAGATAGAGTAAATCACCTCATTCCCTCCATAAGGTCTCTTCATTCTCATTTGCCATGCAACTGCACAGGCTCCTCCTCTACATTAGGCTAACGGAGGCCTTCCCAGGTTAGGTTGTCCACTTTTAGGTATGCCAGTGTATCTTAAATGAATCTGTTGTTTTCGTGCTCAAGTGTGTGTGTGTGTGTGTGTGTGTGTGTGTGTGTGTGGTTGTTTCCACGTTCTTGACAAGTCAAAAAGATACATTAAAATTTTTTAAACATAAGGTATACAAAAGGCTGTCTTCCAGGGAAGATGTTACTACACTCAGACCAACTATCCAGATTCTTTCTCATGTCTTACTGATGGGTCTCCCAACCTTTCTCCTATGTTATCACATTATTATTAGACTAATGTTCCTCCAATCTCAATTCTATCCGTCATTCAAAGAGTATTGGGTATTCAGGAGAATCTTTCAATTTCTCTTTCTCTAAACTATTACACTCATTAGTATCATCATCAGAATTTAACTCATCTTTTTCTCGGTACATCTCTATAGGTAGATCTCAAATTACTACTTAAGATCAAGGATCTCAATTATATATAATTGTCCAAATGTATTACTTCCACATATTTCATAACACTTAGCACAGTCTGGGGTTAACAAATGCTTGCAAATTACTGATTACTTTTTATTGCTTTAAAAAGTTGAATATAATATAAAAATAAATCATGATGTAATGCTATATGTAGCCTCAGAATATTATATTTTCCCTCTGATATGTTTTTGAAGATATTTAAATAACTAAAGAAAAACATTTGTAATTAATAAAATATCTTTGCCAATATCTGAGTAAATGGTGATTTTTTATTTGCTTATTAAAACAAGATGATAATCAGGTCAGTTTTTAATGAAAAGGACTTAGACATTAGCAGTGCTCTTACTCACCCTGTAGAAAAAGAAATTTTAAATTTCTTAGTCTATTAAGTTGTAGATGGATTAAATTACAAATTCCATTGTAGCCCAAATGAAGAACTTCTAAACTGTGCATTATTGGAGGCAAATTTTCATTGCTCATTGTATCTCTGAAACATATAGGTTAGTTTGAGGTCATAAGCCTAATTTCAAATCAGCTATAAAAGGATAGTTTGAAACATATTTGTTATAAATTGAAGAAAAAATAATTCATTACTATATCAAAATTGAGCTATAATATATAAAGTCTACATTTTGCACCATAATTTTCTATTCTTCAAACAACATTTTATATGGTAAAGAATAAAGAACCGAAAGTCATAATGCAAAGCAATACCTAAAAAAAAAAACTCTATAACAAACAAATTGACAAATAAAAGTTGAATACAAAAAAGAAAAGCAATACCTAATACAATCAGCCAAGAAAAAGAAAAATATAATACATCCAAAAGAATAACTGTCTTTATTCTCAGAGGACATGGTTATGTTTTAGAAAAATCCTAAGAAATTCACCAGAAACTACTTGAATATATGAGCTCAGCAAAATCACAAAATAAAATGTTTATATACAAAATAAATTGAATTTCTAACTGAAAATTTATACTCAGAAAACTGCAACACTACTGAGAGAAATAGAAGGTGAAAATAAGTGGAGGAATATCTCACGCTCACGGGTTAGAAGACAAAATTACTAAAATGACAATTCTTCCAAATTGATCAACAGATCTGATACAGTCTCTATCAAAATACCATCAGCTTTCTTTCCACCAGAAAATTATCATCTTATCCTACAATTTATAGGAAAAGGTAAACAACTTAGAATATTTAAAACAATCTTGGAAAAAAATTAAAAATTTACTAATAGTCAAAATGTATTATAAAAATAAAATTATCAAATTAATACTGGCAAAAAGAGAGACACATAGATGGATGGAATAGAATCAAGTCCAGGATACAGCATAACGTTTATGGTCAACCTCTTTTCAGCAATAGGGCCAAGGCAGGCCAATGCAGAAAGGGACTGTTCTAAACAAATGGTGCTGGGTCATACAAAAAGACAGATTTAGAACTCACCTCTGACCTCACAGTATATGTAAAAATGACCTCAAAATAGATCATATATGGAAATGTAAGAGGAAAACTTAGAACTTTTAAAGAAAACATGATAAAATCTTTGTGACCTTAGATTAGAGCAAAGTTATTAGATAAACCTCCAAGACCACAATTTGTAAGAAAAAAAATTTGATGAACTGCTTTGTATCAAATTTTAGTTTTTATTTTTGTTATTTTTAATCAACATTCAGACATCATTTAAGAACATAAGATAAGCCATAAACTGAGCAAAAATATTTCTAAATAACTTATATGATTAAGGGATTGCATTTTCAATATTTAAAGAACTCAACAATAAAAGTCCAAGATACCTAATTAGGAAAAAGCAACAGATTTAAATACACATTTCACCAAAGAAGATATAAGAAACATTAAATAAACATCAGAAAATATACTCTATAATAGCTGTGTAGGTATGTATGTATGTGCGGGATGGCTGACATGGTTGCACTGTTGTCTCATGTCATACTGATGTGGGAAACAATTGGTGATTAGTTGTTTGATCAATCTTGTATATCTATTTGTATTGTCCTGAGTATACACTTTGAAGCTACCAATGTGTAATACAACAACCATTGTTGATCCCCTACCGCCTTATCTGTAGTTTGGTTTTTGTACTGTTCTTGTGCTACTGCGTGTATGTTTGTTAGTGTTTTTGTTCTTTTACTTTTAAAATAAAAAAAGAAAATATGCTCTATAAAATTAATTATTAAACAATGAAAATTAAAACCACAAAGAGACACTACTTCATATCCACTACAATGGCTTTAGTGAAACAGGCAACAGTAAGTGTTGGCAAGAACATGGAAATGTTAAAATCCTCATACACTGTCTCTTCGTGGTAATTTAAACTGGTATAACTACTTAGGAAAAGTTTGACAGTTTTCTTAACTAGTTAAATATTTAATTACTGTATGACCAAACACTTCCATTCTTAGGTATTTACCCCAAACAAATACAATGAAAATATATGTGCACGTAAATACTTACACACCTCTTAATAGCAGTATTATCCATACAGGTAAAAAAAAAAAAGGGAGGGGGAACATCCTGAATGTCAACTAGTAAATGGATAAACACAATGTAGTATATCTATACAACAGAATATCCAACACATTCAACAATGAAAAGGGAAGAACTCCTACAAAATGTCACAATGTAGATAGGCTCAAAACCATTATGCCACGTAACAAAAATCAGGTGCAAAACACCACATATTATATAGTTCCATTTATGTGGAATGTCTAGAAAACACAACTTTATTGAAAGTAGATTACAAGTTATCAAAGGATAAGAAAAGGAATTGACTGAAAATGGATGCAAAAGATCTTTCAAGTGTGATGGAAATATTATAACATTGTATTGCAGCAATGATCACGTATCTCTTTAAATGTAAAAGTGTTGAATTATGTACACTTAAAATGAGTTAATAGGGCATGTAAATTCTACTTCAATAAAAATGTTAGATCGCCATCTTCCCGGAAGTCCGACTACAGGCAGCAGAGAGAGAACCTCCCAGAGGATTACCACCCAAACAATGAAATATAGCAATATGAAGACAGAAATGAGGACTTCTGGGAAGAAGACGACCAGCCGAGAGAGCGAGTGTGGAGGGAAGAACGGCTTTAGCTCCTGAACCCGACAGACAACGCGCTACTGGGACAAACTGCGCCAAACCGGGCAGCGCTCCGGGATCCCGCTCAGAACCCCACCCCCGCAGCCAGCGCTGTGCGAACTGGAGCAACAGGGACCGGCCGGCGGGATTTCTGAGTTGGGGAAAATCTCCATTCAGGGAAAAACACCTGAACGGCACTCCTGTCTGCACGATCACAGGGTGAGTTAAGTGCGTGCTCTAACCGGTTTTTCCTGAATTGGGAAGAAGCTCAGCCCAGCGAGAGACATCAAAGCAGCTTTAAGGACTGCGGGATCTCCCGGGTGGGAAGACCTACTTAGGCGCCCCAACGGGTTTTGTGAGGGGGCAAGGAGCTCCACCCAGGGAGGAACACCTGAGTGGCCTATCTGCAAGAATCCTGGGGTGGGGAGCTGTTTATTCGCCCCGGCCAGGTCTTGGGGTAGGGAGTAGAAGCGGAAATCTCAGCACACAGCTTAAGGGACATTCTCCCAAAGAGAAGTAACCATTGGAGCAGCCTCTGCAGCAGACCTTTGCCTGCTGAACTGCCTGTGGAATTTATAGCACCACAGTTTGAATCTGATACCCAAAAATGGGAAAACAGAGGAACAAAACACAGTCTCAAAACTCAACCCCACCCAGAACAAGTTTTCAATGTGAAGATACAGAGGAACCAGGAAGCCTCATAACTTCAAGTTATGAAACGATTGCATCTGAAATAAAACAACTCCAACAGACCATGAAAGACCTCAAAGCAGAAATAACTCACATACCCGCAATGATTTATCAGACAAAAAACGAGCTGAAAACAATGATGGAAGAAATGTTCCATTCACACAGACAAGAAATAGACAAAATACTAGAAGAAAATAGGAAACAAATGGAAACGTTACAAGAACAATTTAGGAATGAATCACCAAAAATGAAACAGGTCCAAAGAGAATGCCAGGTTTTGAAAACTAACACTGAAAGCATGAAAAACCGTTTAAATGAAACCGAAGAAAGAATTTCAGAACTGGAAGATAGCATGGCAGCTTATGAGCGTGAAAGGAAGAATCTCATGATATCATCAAAGACACAAGAAAAGTCAATCCAACAGCTGCAAGATGAGGCAAAACGTAACAATATTCGAATTATAGGAGTGTGTGAAACAGCAGGAGATCTCACAAACGATATAAAAGGAATATTTGATGAAATAATGGCAGAAAATTTCCCAAACAAGGTAAAAGATACTGAAGTTCAGTTAAGCGAGGCATATAGAACCCCAATGATCCATAATCCAAAGAAAAACACACACAGGCATATAATAATCAAGATCCCAGATATCCAGCAAAAGAACACAATATTAAAAGCTGCCAGAGAAATGAAACAGATCACCTATAAAGGAAAGCCCATCAGAA
>PVLD010032501.1:0-14581 GCA_004027595.1 Dinomys branickii
AACAGCTCGCCACCCCAGGATTCTTGCAGATAGGCCACTCAGGTGTTCCTCCCTGGGTGGAGCTCCTTCCCCCCTCACAAAACCCGTTGGGGCGCCTAAGTAGGTCTTCCCACCCGGGAGATCCCGAAGTCCTTAAAGCTGCTTTGATGTCTCTCGCTGGGCTGAGCTTCTTCCCGATTCAGGAAAAACCGGTTAGAGCACGCACTTAACTCACCCTGTGATCATGTAGACAGGAGTGCCGTTCAGATGTTTTTCCCTGGATGGAGATTTTCCCCAACTCAGAAATCCCGCCGGCTGGTCGCTGTTACTCCAGTTCGCGCAGCGCTGGCTGCGGGGGTGGGGTTCTGAGCAGAATCCCGGAGCGCTGCCCGGTTTGGCGCAGTTTGTCCCAGTAGCGCGTTCTCTGTCGGGTTCAGCTGAATCCGTTCTTCCCTCTGTACTCGCTCTCTCGGCTGGTTGTCTTCTTCCCGGAATTCCTTATTTCTGTCTTCATATTGCTATATTTCATTGTTTGGGTGGTAATCCTCTGGGAGGTTCTCTCTCTGCTGCCTACCCGGTCGCCATCTTCCGGGTGTGGCTAGACAAAGCAGTTTTTAAAGAACAAAGAAAACTTACCTGACAACATAGCATCTGTTAAAAGTATAAACACAAAAAGAACCCAAAACAATTGGTTGAAAAGATAGATCAATGGAACATAATTGTCTGATTTATTTTTGGCAAAGTAATCAAAGAAATTCAGTGAGGAAAGAAAAGCTTTGCAACAAAGGGCGATGGGACAGCCAATATCTATGTGGAAAAAAATCAGAACTTACAACTCACTGTACACAAAAATTAACTGGAAACAGATTATAGACTTAAACATGAAAGCTAAAACTTCTAGAAGAAAACAGGAGAAAATTTCTAATCTCAGTGTAGGCAACGATTTCTACAGTAAGGCTTAAAAATTATAGACTATAAAAGAAAAAAAATTGATGAATGAAACTTTATCACAGTTGAAACCTTGCCTTCATGAAACACATACTTAATAAAATGAAAATACACACCACAGACTCAGAGAAAATACATTATCTAACAAAAGACAGAATCTAAAAAGAATCCTTACAACTAAATCATAAGACAATCTAATTTTTAATGAATAGATGTAAAAAGACATTATGAAACAAGATATATGAATAATATTCAATAAGCATAGGAAAAGGCAGTCATGAGTTAACTGAAGATCATTTTGCGTGAACTCAAAAATAGTTATTGTGCTAGACTGCTGTTACTATAGCAAAATACCTGAGATAATAAACTTAAAAAGAGGGAAGGTTTGTTTTGGCTCGCAGTTTTAGAGGTTTCGCTGTATGTTCAGTTGACCCCACTACTTTTGGGTCTGCAGTGTGGCAGTGCATCTTTGCAGGAGCATGTGGAAGAGGTTGCTCATCTCAGGATGGCCAGGAAGAAAAAAAGAGACCAGGGTCTCACAGTCTCATTTGAGGGCACACTTCTAAGACCTCCCACCAGGCCCCACCTCTTAAATGTTCCAACACCTTCTAATAGCATCATGGGCTGGAGACCAAACCTGCAAGACATGGGGCTTTAATGGGCATTCTAAATCCAAAGTACAGTAGCCACCAAAGTCATGCAGGTAACCCTGGGGAAATACCACTGCTCATCGTTAGAGTGGTTCACATGAAAAAGACTAAGAATCCCATGAGAGGTACAGCAGCTAAAACTCCTGTACCTTGTTGGCAGGGATGTAAGAATAAATGGTACATCCACTTTGGAGGAAGATCTTGCCATTTCTTATAAAAGAAATATACACCTACCCTGAAGCCTAACTACTCTTAGATATTTGCCCAAGAGAAATGAAAGAATATGTCCACACAAAGACTTTTGCACAGGTATGTACAAAAAATTTAGTCATAACATCGAAAAACCTCAAAACAACCCAAATGTCCATCCACAGATGAATGGATAAAGAAACCACACAACACTGCTCAACAATAAAAGAGAATAAATGATTGATTTATGCAACCATGCAGTTGAATCTCAAAGTCCAGTAAAAGAAGCCAAACACACTATATTCTATATTATTTTATTATGCAAAAATTATAAAATATACAAAACTGGAATGACAGACAGCACATCAGTGGTTGCTGGAGGACAAATGTGAAGGAAGCTTGGCTTCAAAGGGACCAGAAGAATTTTGGAGGGAGGTAGAAATATTCTATACCTGGCTGAGACAATGGTTACCTGGATGAATACATTTGTCAAAACACCAAACCATACATTTAAGATGGGTGCATTTCACTGCGTGCAAATCACACCCTAATAAAGTTGGTGGACATAATAAAAGCACAGGCAGGGATCTCCTTGTGGTTTGGGAGCCAGAAGAGGCTGGGGGGGTCATGGCTTGCTCCTGTCCATCGCAGCAGTCCCTATCATTCAGGTGCTTTGTTGACATGCAGCTGGCAATCAGGATTCTGAGTTTCTCTCCGCTGACTTATGTACGTGTCTCTCCTGCACTCAGTAAATGATGGCGGTAAGAGGTTTGAGATCAATTCTCATCTTGTGTGCTCTGCGGCAGGAAACTGATTGTGATTCACAGTGTTTCTCTCCGTCAGCCCCTCTTTCAAAATGCAGAGAGACTGGAAAAATATGCATCCTTTACCTGTAAGAGAGCGGGGGGGTGGGGAGGGGATAAGCTGGAATCAGGAGCCACTTAACAGAGCCTCTGACTGGAAGAGTTGGACACTGGGCTCCTCCCTGCCCATCTCCACCCCACGAGCCCTTGAGGGCCACCTGCACCTGGCAGGAGCAATCAGATTAACTCACGCAACCTCTGCCACCACAGCAAGCTTCTGTCATGGGTCACAGGGCCAGAGGGAACCTTACATGTGTGAGGCCCTGGTTCCATGCCTCGCACCACAAAAGAGAGAGAGAGAGAAAAAAAAAAAAACACAGGGCACTTGCTCCTGCCCAGAGATGCTCATCCAGCAGGCGAGGGAGCCCAGCATCTGCACGGGCAATGTATGCCTGCCATGGCACCATACAGGTGACCTATGAAACCCATTTGGAAATTCTGTCCTCCATGTCCAACCTCCAAAACCTCTCCTCCTTCCTGGTGCCCCCTGTTCCCCTCAGTCCACAGTCTCCTATCCCCTCTTCTGGATATGCCAAGGGTCTTCCCAACTGGCAGAGTCCAGAGGGGCGTGGTCACCAGCCCCGACCTCCATCAGCTCCTCTATGGCCACCCTTTGATTTAGACAATTCTCGTTGCTTTAGCATCTGCAAAGTGCTGCAAGGCAAGCTATCAATACGTGTCTCTGAGATGGGAATTCTGGAGCCAGCAGCATTCTTTCCTGTTTCAGTGTTCTGGTGGTCTATATCTGTCTACCCAGATCAATTCCTGCCCTAAACCCACTGGCCCCTTTCTCTGAGTGATTGTGTGTGAGGCGCCCAGCTCCCGCTGCATGGAATGCCCTTGGAGGGAAGTCTTACAGTTCTTCTCATTCTGCCGGATCGACCCACGGCTGGACTGGGAGGGGAAAGCAGGGCAAGGGCGAGAGGGTCAAGAGACAGAACTCATAGCTTGGAGACCTTTCGTAATCAGCATGAATCCACTCACAAGGGTGGACCCAAAGGACCTAACCCCCTCTCGTTAGGTCCCACCCCCAAATCTGTTGTCCTGGAGACCAAGTCTCCAACACAGGCTCCTTGTGGGATACATTCAAGCCTTAACAACCTCCAGGCCCCCGGTATGAGTCTGAGGCGGCCAGTGGCCTGCTTATGATGTGGTCTGCTTGAGATGTGCCCTGCTAGGGACAAGGCCACAGCTTCTCTGGGTGACAAGGAGGTGGCAGGCCCCAAGGACAGCAGCAAGGGGCTCTGCCAGATCTTTCAAGTCCTCTGCCAGCCGCCTTAGGTCAGCTGCAATTCTGAAGGCCTCCAACTCTCTTGTTCACCCCAACAACAGAGTCCCAGGGTCCCTTTGCCACCCTGTTCCAAATCCTCAGCAACCAGACTCAGTTCACCTTGAAATCCTTTTGGGGAGTAATAAATCTAGAAGAAGATGCTCCAGTGAATTTCTTTCCCCCAAGAGTAGGGAGCTGTTGGTCACTTTAAGGCTTCCTCCTGTGGGTCATCAAAACGTTTGTCCCCTGCCCTGGCTCCCAAAAGATATTCTGGGACCTCTAGAGTCTTGCCAGGTCACCACAAGTGTCACAGTTGCATGTGACATTTTGTGTGTACATTTATGGGTTTTCCTACTTTAAAAGACAGAAAACCACTGCGATAGAAGCAGCATCTTTGTAACCAACACGTGCCAGATTGACATCTGTCAAGCAGAAACCTCGGGGCAGCCCACTGAAGCCACGCGAGAGGCTGCTGAGCACCTCTCCGTGAGCACCAAGCTCAGCGGCCCCGCCCAGTCTCTCTGCAGAACCCAGGCCTGTGCTCCCTTCACCCTCCACGTCCCTGCCCAAGACCATGCAAGTGAGTTCCATTCTACAGATGGGGACACGGAGGCAGAGGTGGGTTACGGGATGTCCCCAAGGCCACAGGACAAGTAACCGAAAGAGACTGAACTGGAAGGAGAAGGAGAAAGGAGAAGGAAGAAAGGAAAAGAAGAGGAGGAAGAGAACAAAATACTCCTTTGTTCTCTGGGAATTCAGGCCCCCAACTCTCCCCGGGCGGGCGGCTGTGTGCTGAGTTCTGGAATGTTTCTCCAGGCAAAGCTTCTCCCCCTTTCTGCCGCCTTCTCCTGGGCTTCTCACCTGCTTGTTGCTGTCTGCTGGAGTCACACCTCCTGCTGCTGAGCTGGGAGCACAGCCGGGCTGGGTGAGACCAGGGCTCCATCTGCCCGCGTTCTGGGACTGTCTGAAGGTAACTCCGCGCCGACACCCTTTGCCAGGAGGCTGGGAAGGCTTCAGCGGCACCACCCGGCTCCCAGCCCCTCTCTGCACAAGAAGCTGGTACCAGTGCCAGCCCCTGGTGCCGCTCAGCCAGATGGCAGGGGAAGCAAAACAAAAGTGACCTTGTTAGCAGAAGGTGTCTTCCCCGGAGAAGCTATTTTTGTTGTGGTTGGGAACTGAAGTCGTCTCGGCTGAATTCTCCCCTTCGCAGTGAGGGCTGTGGAATGTTAACCTGTTCCAAAGTTCAGTATTTTGATGAGAACCAGGAGTGCCAGAGTTTGTCAGAAACATTTTGGCATCGAGTAGGTTCCTGTGCTCTTTCTCCTTCCCTCTCTCCCTCCCCGCCTTTTTCTCTCTTCTCTTTTCTGCTCCCTCTCTTTCTCTCTTGGCCGCCGTGCAAAGTAAATGTTGTTGCAGCAGCTGCTCCTGGGAACAGCCCGTCACAGATCGGAGCCGCGGGCAGAGCTGTCTCCTCCCTGCAGCCGCGACCTTCTTACCACAGAGACACCCCGCCGAGGGGCAGAAGTGGAGCAACACTGTGGGGACACGCCCTGGGTTTGCCTGGAAAGAGCAAAGAGCCCAGCACAGACCCCAGAAGATACATGTGTGCTGAACAAAAGAACAAGCTTCCCCAAGACAAAGCCGGCAGTTTCTGCATCCCAGAGGTCACCGTCAAGGGCAACTGTCTGAGAGCCCTTCACTGGCTCCAGCTTTGGTTTCCCCATGTGCTCCCCCATTTGTTTTGGGGGTGGAGACAGGGATGGAAGCAGGGCCCTGCGCATCCTAAGCAAGCACTCTGTCACTGGCCTCTTTCTCCTAAATGAGTTAGGAACCCAAGCAATGTGAGCAAGCCCAGAGGAGATGAAAGCGCTCCAGGCTCCACCCCAGCCCTAACCCTTGGGGCACCCTAAGTAATGAGCTGTGGGCTCCCTGTGGTGACCTCACCCGGCACTTGACCATCTCAAACCTATTATCTGTCATCACTCTGGCAGGGAAAGGTGGTTTTTATTTTGTGTTGTAATACTGTGGATGGAAGTGTGTTCAGACCCAGGTTGCCTGGGGTCTAATCCTGGTCCTGTGGCAGTGGTAGCGAAGCAGTGTAGAGAAGCAAGCCGGGCAGAGAGTCATGGTGTGTGACCACAAGCAACAGAAGTGGCTCCACACAGGTCAGCAGGGGGCTGGATGCAATCACTGACCCGTGTGGAGTGCTGAGACGGGGCTGGCTGCTGTCACGACTGCTGTCGCCCTGAATGTTGGGCCTTTCTCCCCGCCCCGCCTACATTTTCTCCATCTGTCTCCCAGGCTCTGCGCTAGGCTGGGAAAGATCCCAGGATGATGAGTCTGGGTTCTGTTCCCGCTGCTGCTGCAGGGCCCTGTGGTTTCTCCCTGGCCTCTTCCGCATCCAGCCAGGAGAAGAGACGCTCCCAGGATGAGGTGGGAGGCCTGTTTCCCCCAGCTGGGACAACAGAGTCTCTCTGTGGGCGGGACTTGCAGAGGCCACAGAGCCAGGCCAGGCATCTCCAGGGCCGGCGTCTGACGCCAGCGCAGCTTCTAGAAGAGCTGGGTGAAGCCAGATTCCGAGGTACAGTGGAGCTCACCAAGACAGAGAGGAGGTCGGGAGACTGATTGCTGTCTTCTGACCTCTGTCACCTCCCAGTCACCCCTGCTCCTCACCCCACCTCACCCCTCCATCCCCACGCTTGTGGCAGCCCAGAAACTGCACCTTCACTGGGAAGAGGGAACAGGACTCATCCTTCTGCCACAGGATTTCGGCTGCGCCCCAGCCCTGGAGCTTCCTTTCCAGGGCTGATAGGAAGGGTCCTCCGCTTGGCTTCCGAAGGGCTCCAGCAGGAGAAAGCAGACACTCTGGGCCGCCCGCCACAATTGCAGCCCACGTGGAGCATGAGGAGCTCGCCAAGGTGCCAGGGGCTGGGCTTCAGATCCATGTGGGGAGGGGAAGACTCCCTGGGTGCTGGTACAGGAGGCCTGGGAGCTGGAGAGGAGCCTGGCCGGCCGCCCCTCCTCTCCCTGGCAGGGCTGGAGGGCTCTGCTGGAGGCTGCCATCCGCTGCGGTAAACATCTGTGCCTCCGCCTTCCCACCCACCCAGGCTCCGTCTGTCCTTCCTCCACCCGCTCCAGCTGTGCCTCCTGCCTGTCCCAGGCAGGGCTGTCCGAATGGGCATGCAGATGACAGGGAGACTCCCGGCCTGTCAGGCACCCACAGCCATCCCTATAAGGTCCCAAATAGGTCACGGGTGTGTGGGGTGTTCCAAGAGGAGCAAAGTTCTGTTTGCAAGGTTTGCACCTCTGGACAAGGCTGCATGGAGACCCTGCTGCTTCCCTGACTCCCACCTTCCCTTGGCTTTGGTTCCCACAAGAAAGGAGACGTGTACCAACTCACCTGTGCTTTGTCAGCATTCACCTGGCCAGGTGCGTGCTTTGGTCTCAGGACAGACCCACAGAGGAGTGGGGCATAGAAAAGCCTGCAGCTCTTTGGCCACTGTGCATTTCTACTTTGACTTAAAAAGCAGTCGTTCCAGGGTGAGAGGGGCTTTAAAGCTGAACTGCACTGTATCACTGTTGTGGTGAATTAACACTGGTGGTCACCTTATAACCAGCAGCTGAACTGAGCAAGCATGGTGCAGGGTAATGAGCCCCACCTGAGGATTGTTGCCAGCAGCATAAGAGGCAGAACTGGAGAAGGAGAAGGAGGCTGCTGGGAATGGAAAAAGGTTGTTAGGAGCAGAGGAAAGGCTGTTGGGAGCTGAGAGAGGTGATTGGGAGCTGGTAGAAGCTGTAAGGAGCTGTTGGTTGTTTTGGAGGAGTTCGTCGTGCTGGCTTTCCTGATGAACTTGGCTGTTTTCACCCTTTGAGGAGCTCAGGACCTCGTTGTCACTGAGAATGGCTTCGGTTCACTTTGGGGGAGCTCTGGTCCTCACTTTGAGCATCGCTTCCTGGCGCCAGCAGGGAAGATGTTGCAATGCTGGTCTCCTGAGAAGCTTGCTACATTGGCTTTCCTGATGGGAACTCGGCCATCTTGATCGTCAGAGGAGCTCGGGACCTCACTGTCGCTGAGGATGGCTGTGGTACCTTTGGGGGGAGCTCTGGTTCTTCTGAGCGTTGCTTCCTAGCTCCAGTGCAGATCCCTCAGCCTGCTAGCACAGATCCTTTATCCTTCTGGCACAGACTTCCTAGATTCTACCACTGACTTTTGGGCCTTCCCAGAGCAGATCCATGAAACAGACCTGTATGAGAGATTGCTACGGGTTCTGGGCTTCCAGTTAGATTCGTGGGAGGTATTGTTACGAGCTCTAGGTCTAAAGTTGGATTCATGCAGGACATTATGGCGGGATCTAAGCCCTCAGCTGGATTCCTGGTCTATAGTGTGTGGACAGATTTCCCGCACTCTTTTGTATATCGTTCTTTGGGTGACTATTACGATCTTTAAAACTATGTGCCCTGTATTGTATCATCTCCCCTTGCAAAATAACTCCCAAAACCAACACAGCTGAGAATTAAAGATCAATTAGAAATGAGGTTGAAACATCAGAGGCAAGAATACGTATGCTTACTAGATAGTAAGATTGTACTTAATTTTTTTTTTTTGTACTTAATTTTTAAATGCATACAAAATGTGTCCAGAGCACACTGTTGCTACAAAATGAGCCTCTCTAAGGCAGCCCCCACCTGCACAAAAGTTCTTTCACCAAACAGTCTAGGTGTGAGCAGGAAGGAAACTGAAGAGCCTCAGAGTCTCTGAAATGAGGACCCCGAAAGTTGACCCGCTTCTCCTGTACGCATTGAGATCCACAGTTCTATCGGTTTGTTTATGTCCAGATGACATAATGTTTAGAGACTGTGTGCCCAGATCAGTGTTGAATGAATGAATGCATGAACTTATGTGTGATTTTACCTGTGCATAGATGTTGCACTGTGGGGACATGTGCGGACATGTTCACATGCACATCTGGCTCATTTTACTACATGCACGTCAGCACCACTAATGTGTGTTTTTATAGCTTGACCATTTTTCTGTTTTAAATTTTTATTTGTATGTAAATGTTGTCAATACATAATGACTGCACTCCTTGTGAGGAGTTGGCACAGGACTATAACATCTTAGTTCTGTTTTTAATCTGCCCCATCTCTTGGTGCCTTTCCCTTTGCAAAAGATCTCCTATTCCCTATTATCTGTCTCTTGTTCTTCATGTATACTTTGGATCTCTCATATAAGAGAAACCATGCAATAGTTAAGCTGTGTGTCTGGTTTATGTCACTTAACATTTTGGTCTCAAGGGCATTTATTTTCCTGCAGATGACTCACGTTTATTTATTTATTGAGACAGGGTCTCACTATGCAGTTCAGGCTCACTTTTGTAGTCAAGGCTCACCTTGAACTCACAATGATCCTCCTGCCTCAGCCTCCCAAGTGCTGGGATTACAGCCACCACGCCAGGCATGTTTATCCTTATATACGGCAGAGCAGTGCTTTGTGGTATTTAGATACTACACTTCCTTTATCCTTCCTTCTATTAATGCACTTACAGGCTGTTTCCAAGATTTAGCCATGATGAATTGTGCTGCTATAACCATGGACATGTATATGTCTCTATAAAATGATGCCTTTGCTTCTAGAGGACTAATATTTAGAATATATAAAGAGCTAAAAAACATTAGACCCCTCCCAAAAAATAAAAGACCCAATCAAAAAGTGGGCAAATTTAAAATGAACACGTTTCTCAGAAGAAAGAGTAAAAATGGCCAGTTAATACAAGAAAAAGTGTTCAGCATCTCTGGCCATTAGAGAAATAGAAATTAAGACAATACTGAGATTCCATCTTATTTGGGAAAGAATGACAATCATCAAAAAATCAAATAATAACAAATGCTAGAGAAACTGCAGGGGAAAAGCAATCCTCCTACCTTGTTGGTGAAAGTGTATGGAAATCAGCAGGGAGATTCCTCAAAAAACTAAAACTAGAAATTCCACTTGACCCCTCCTGCCCTTCTAGGTATCTTGACCATTTATTCTTAAGAGATGACCTAACTATACACTCAAAGGCTGCCAGCTGATATAATTCTATTGAAGCATTGGGCTATTTTAGTTTATGAATAAGGACACTATGTATACATTGCAAACTCTCAAATCCTAGATGACTTTAGCTGTGGGAGGTGCCCTGAGAAACAAAGTGTCCATGGTCAAATGAGTTTGGGAAACTCAGGGTGAAAAGGAACTATACAAGTCTCTAAATGTGAGGTCTCTCAGATACTTTAAATGCCAAGGTGCATGGTGACTAAGTATGGAAGGAACACAGTCTTTATCCCACTCATTTGGCCTCAGAATCCTTCTGAATCCCTCCTTTGGGGAGGGTTTTGCAGTAAATAAAGTCTAGCTTAGGAGAATTTTGTGGGTGGGAAGAATTCATCTTGGCTGGGATTCGAGAGCTGGAAGCAGACAGAGGCAGACAGAGTTTAAGTTTCTTCTTTCACTCACTCCACATGTCTTGTTGAGCAATGGTTAAGAGCCAGGCCTTGGAATGATCCTGGAGAAATGGAGATGGATAAGGAGAGTTCCCACCCAGTCTCACTGTCTGCAAGACTCAGACAACGAGGGCCTGGAGTGACCGAGTAAGAAAGCAAGAGTGAAGAAGGATTCACCCATGAAACACCTGGGTTTGTCTCCATAGCCCATGTGTGCCCTGTACCAGTCATCTTCCTGTCACTGAGACAAAATACCTGACATGTGCAAATGGAAGGAGGAGAGGTTTTATTTTTGGCTTATGGTTTCAACAGGTCCAGTCCATGGTTGGCTGTCTCCATGGCAGAAATGGAATGATGGAAGAGTGTGACAGGGGAAAACTGCTCAAACCACGGCAGCCAGGAAGCACAGGGAGAGGGAAGAACCAGACATCAGAGAAACCCTTCCAAGTCACACTCCAGTGACCCAGCTTTCCCCCATCTCCTTACAGAACATTCAACTAGAACTCTTCGGTGGGTTAGCACACTAAAGACCTAAACCCTAACTGTGCCCTCTCATGCCAGGCACCATGGTATGTGTGAGGAGTCATAGCAGTGGTGTGGCTTATAGCTAGTCAGTCCGTTAGTGACTATCTTCTCAACAAGGACGATCAACTTTGGCAGAAGCAAATACACCCCAGGAAAGAAGGGACAAGGAAAAGTGTCACTCAGGCTTACAGAACACAGAGAGGGGACAGAAAAGACCAGCCAGCCCCTTCTGTCCCACTCGCCAAACATGTGCTATCTTCAGAGACACAGGCAACCCGGGGGTGACTGAAATGCTGCCCTTTATTTCTCCTGGGTTAACTAGAATAATTTCAGTTTAGGTGAAGAAGGAAATTGGGCAAAAGGAGAACAAGGTGGATGGGAATAGAAAAATTCTAACATCAAATTCTAAGGTGTAATAATAGCCGCCAAGCCCTACTGAGCCACAGAGAGAATCCAACATGAGGATTCAGGTGCCTCTGCAGAAGTTCAGGAGGATGAATGGCTTCTGAGATACGCGCTGGAGGCTACAGCACTTAAATTTTTTTTTTTTTTGAGACAGGATCTCGCTATGTAGTTCACACCAACCTTGAACTCATTATGTAGCCCAGGCTGGCCTCAAACTCATGACAATCCTCCTGCCTCAGCCTCCCCAGTGCTGGGATTACAGGTATGCAAAACCATGCCTGGCATTGTGGCACACTAAAATACCCTGCTTTATCCTCAAATTAAACAGCAGGCAATGCCAGTGCTACCTGCTCACAGGTCATCTATGGCTGTCTTCATGCCTCCACTGTGGGGCTGGGAAGCTACAGCTCAGACACTGTGGCCCGCAAAGCTCAACTCTTTACTACCTGTTGCTTTATGGAAAAGTGCTTCACCTTTTGCTCTAGGCCACTGAGTCCCGAAGGAAAAGCAAAGAGGGTCTCCTTAGCTACTGATAAAGTCTGAGGTCTTTAACGCAACCTTTATGAAACCCTGAGGAGTCTCAACCCTCACTCTCAACGTGATGCCCTCATCTTGACTCAACTCCTGCCAAGGTCAATCTCAAACACCTTCTCTGTCTGTTCTTCCCCTACAGATGCTGCACTTCCCCTTGATGTCAATATGCACTTTTGGAGGCAAAATTCACATCAAAAGTTGGACACCTTTAAATGCGCAATTCAGTGGCTTTTGGTACATTGTCAGCATTGTGCAGCTATCACCTCTAGCCAGTTCCACAGCGCTGCAAGCATTCCATAGTAAAATCCCCCAGCTACTCAAGCAGGTCCTTTACTTTCCCTCCACTCCTCAGCCACTGTCTTTGTCTCTATGGATTTGTTTCACTTGGATACTTCCTATACACAGAGTCCCGTACAATAGGTGGCCTTTTGCAACTAGTTTTGACCACTTAGCATGATTTTTGAGGTTCACCCACGTTCTAGTGTGGATCAGAATGTCTTTCCTTTTTAATAGCCAGCCACATAACTTGGACTTGTTTATCCACTCTTGACAGTTTTCGGTTGTTTCCACTGTTGGGCTATTGGGCATAGTGCTACTATAAACACTCTTGTCCAAGTACCCATCTGAATACCTGCTTTCAATCTTCTTGGGCACACACCTAGGAGCAGAACTGCTGGATCGTTTGCTAATTTTGTGTCTAACTTTTTAAGAGATGGCCAAGCCACTCTCCATCGCAGCCACAGCCACACCATTTTCCATTCTCACCCACAATGCACAAGGGTTCCTATTTCTCCGTGTCTTCATCGACATTTGTGATTTTCCTGTTCCTCTTCCCCTCCCTCACCTTCTCCTTCTCCTTCTCACTCTCCTCTTTTTTTTTTTTTTTTCCAGGACCGGGGATCGAACTCAGGGCCTTAGTGCTTAGCGGCAAGCACTTACCCCACTGAGCTGTACCTCCAGCCCAGTCACTCTCCTCTTATTTAGAGCTTTCCAAGTGGGTGCAGAGTGGCTTCTGTCACTGCAGCTTCTTCTCTCTGGACTTTTCTCCCTCATTCATCCCTTTTTCAACAGTGCCACCTCTCCAAGTTCAACTCAGGGACACAGGAAGCATTTTCTACCCCCAGCACAGAGTTTGTGTCCTCCCATCTGTCTTACCCCATCTGGAGCCTGTGCTTTTATTGTAACACATGCCACATCTTGTCTTATATGACAGTTGGCATGCCTGCTCCCATCCCTAATGACTTTACTTCCCCGAACGTAACAATACACAGTGATGGAAGATCTGTCTCCCTTACCAGACTGCGCGAACCAGATCCTTGTGGCCATGTCTGTCTCAAGCTTGCTGCAGCCCAGGTGCCCAACACAGCAAATCCACACATTTTCAGTGAACAAATAGATGGTCGTTTTTGTGCATGTGAGCTTTTCCCACTTGAGTCTATTCTTCTTGAGAACAGAGAAGAATTTTGCCTTTGTGTTCACAAAAGCTCAAAACTACTCCATCAAACACTGCAACATTGAATTGTGAGGTAAAGCTCTAGTAACAGTTCACCCTCAGAATTAAAGCAAACCAACCCCAAGGCAACCTCGATCATTTTGAGATTGGACTCTTGAGATTTCTGGTTGAAAGATTCCTGAAATTCTGCAGTACAGGACATTCCAGGAAGGGTGAGCAGCGCACAGTGATCTTCAGCTCTGGGGAGCTCCTGCAAGCTCACGCCTTGGAACCCCTGAGGTGGGGCCCATTGCCTGCTATCCAATTTTTGCTCTTGTTCCTTTGCAATGCTGGAGACCAAACCCAGGACCTTGCTCATGCCACGCGAACACTCTGCCACTGACTCCACCCCACCAGCCCCTCGGCACCAATTTGAAGGCAGCTAGGTGAGTTCACTAGGTGATTCTAATGCCCAGCTAGAGTCAGAACCACCAAATCCTGCTGAGTGATCAAGGTGAGGTTTCCAGACTTGTCCAGAGAGTGATTAAAGGTGTCTCAAGCTTGCAGATCCTAGTGTCCACGGAAGGGGCTGGTTAGTCACCTGGAATCCAATAAGTACTGGAGGACACGCTGCTCCCGCTGCCATCCCCACAGGTCTTGATGTATCTGAAACAGTGCTACAGGGCTAATGCTCTTGAGCTGAGCTGCCCTTTGGTACCAGAGTCACCCCCAGTACATGCAAACTCAGAAGAAATGGAGATTTGCCCTTACTCGACAAGAAGCAATAGCTCTGAGAAGCCTTGAGAAGAGAAGGTAAAGTCAGGGTCTCCATCCAGGGAAAACTTGAACACCCACCCTCGAATGGGCCTCTTTCATCTGCGTGTGATACGAAGTTAGCTAAGGAGGTGGGGCTCCAGAGCTCAGAGAGAGACCCCGGGCCATGGCAGAGAACTCACCTGTACAGGTCCTCAGTGCCTGGAGGGATGTGGTTGCTGAGTGGTGTGAGCTGCCTAGGGGCCCTACTGGGCTGAGAACCACATCCCCTGGGGGACCCCGTTGGCTGCCCAAAGCTCAGTCCCCATGGGAACTTTCCCCAGCCAGGGAGAGTGTTATGGTTGATACATTGTGTCAACTTGGGGAATCTGCAGGTTTAACTAATGAGTGATTCAGCAGGAAGCTGGGGTGCTTACTTTGTAAACATCCTGAGCCTGTGGAAGAGGGGGGCATGGATATTGTTTGAGAGGTTCACGACCCCTGGGTGGGGGTAGGCTGTTTACAATGTAGGGGAGAAAAGGAGGCTGCTTGC
>PVLD010032502.1:0-14582 GCA_004027595.1 Dinomys branickii
CAGTTTGCTGGTCTACCTGCCAATCACATCTGGAAATGTGCTATAGATGCACATAGAACTGTGCTTTACTAATCTACTGGGCATTTCCTAACGCGTCACAACTGAGGGCCACAAGGAGATTGAAAGGGAAGTGAACCACAGACTTAATCAGCCCTCTCAACAAAAGCTGGTAACAGAGATGGGATTAGGGCAGAAGGTCTGCCAGTTAGGACCAGAGGAAGCAGGAAGTGGGAAAAGGAAGAAAGGGCGTCAGATTCCTTAGACTCCATGGGATCAAACTACAGTGCTACTTGGACTTGCATGTGTGTCATTCTTCAAGACAAGAGAGAGATGACCCCAAAAGTAATTTACAGACCTTTGAAGAACACCTGAGTCCAGGCAGTGGGGCAGCCAAAGCACAGGGCAATGCCCATGGGTGCTGTATGGGTGGGGACTATAGCAGAGCCCTGGTGGTGGCGGCACAGTCCCCCCTGACAGAAGTGAGCCTGGGGACGGGCACCACATTTGAGAGCTACCATGTGGGCAATGCCCTGTCTGGCTATGGAGGTGGATTTTCCAGCCCAGAGGCTGTGGAAGGCAGTTCTGTGCCCCACGGGTCTGCTTTTGGAAAGAAAATGTCTGTCTTGCATCCAACCTTGAAGCAAATAATTTGTTTGGTTTTTGCAGCTCCATAGCTGGAGAAGGACTTTTGCAAAGTACTGATTGTACCTGAAGTCTGATCCATATCTTATTTAGGTGATATTTGGATAATATTTCAGACTTTGTGGCTTTCAGGGTTTGTGAGTAGATATGACCACACTATGTATGTGAGAAGCAACATGAAGTTCTAGAGTCTGAATGAAGTGGCTCTGGTCTCTAGACTGTGAGAAATAAGTTTTTAGCATCTACAACTTTAAGAAGTAAATTTCTTTTGTTTGTAAGTCACCCGGCCTGTGGTAGTTTGTTGTTGAGCTTGAGCTGGGTGTGGGAAAATACTACATATCCATATCCAGATAGATTTCTTTTCTTTAACAATAGATTTTTCTTTCTTTCTTTCTTTCTTTCTTTCTTTCTTTCTTTCTTTCTTTCTTTCTTTCTTTCTTTCTTTCTTTCTTTCTTTCTTTCTTTCCTTCCTTCCTTCCTTCCTTCCTTCCTTCCTTCCTTCCTTCCTTCCTTCCTTCCTTCCTTCCTTCCTTCCTTCCTTGAACTTCAAATAATCCCCCTGCCTCAGCCTCCCAGTGGTGGAATTACAGGCATGCGCCCCCACGTCTGGCTAAGGATAGATTCCTTATAGCCAGAGGATGTAAGTTAGACCTGTGTGGAGACTCAGAGCAGGGCTTGGGAGGGGCCCAAATGTAAATCCCCACTGGCTTTAAGAACGGCACTCTTCCAACACCAGTGAGGGGGATGCTCATGGAGCTATCAACCCAGAAAGTGAACCTGAGCCTGCGGTGTCCAGACATTTTACTGGAAATTGATCACATACTGCCTGTAAAGCTGATGTTTACTCCCCAGCTGTTTTGGAGGTTCAGTGTAAAATCACTTGTCTTCATACTCTGAGATTTGGAATAGATGCAGCACAACCCCAAAGCCCCACCACGGATCACATCGGTGAATTGCGCAGTGGCCGCATTTCCCGACCAGCAAAGCCCTCCTGCCAGGAACGTCTATCAAGAAGGATGTTCCATGGACCCAGTGATCATATCCCAGGAGCTGAGGCAAAGACCAGATTTTAACCTAATTCTTCATCACCCACCACCACACGTGCCACCTCTGCTTAAAGCTGCATGTCAAGACTTTAGTGAGGTACATAGACACTTCAAGCTGCAATGGAGGTTTTATTGTGAAACCTCCTTTAGGGAGGAATAACAGCAGGGTCTTTTGCCACTGCTAACACATGCCCAAATGGAACCATGTCAAAAATGTTTCTGTTTGGGGATATTTTCTTTTCAGCGCTATGCTTGTCCCAAACTGTTTTGTGTATAATGCAGTATTGTCTTCCATCATGATGTAGAGCAGGGATGGTGATCTTTTAGGGCTTTCAGTGATATAAACAGACCATCATCGTGCACATGCTGTAGATTTGCAACCACTGGGCTGACGCAAATTTTTTTGGTAATATTTGCCGCCTTTGCTAATCATTGGATTTAAATTTTGATGGAAGAATTGAGCTGCTATTATATTTTCAATGCAGCTCCTGGCCTGAATGAAGATCCATAAAATAAAGGCTGTTACAAGAATAGTCATACTCTGCTGCAGCTAGTATTCTTTTCCACTTTAGTGCCCACAATCAAGTTTTCTATATGTGTACTTGGTATGTTCATTCAGCAATTATGTAATGAGCACTTAAAATATTCTTGAGACTTGGTAGATCCCAGGGATACAATGATGGGCAATCTATGCACTGTCTTGCTTTTATAAAGATCGCGTCTAGGTATTTCTCATCTATACATCTATGGTAGGAGCAATCTTTCTCTCTTTTTTTTGTCTCTTTGAGATAGGGTCCTGCTATGTAGCTCAGGCTGGCCTCTAGCTTACTTTGTATAACAAACTGGTCTCACACTTGCAACAATCCTCCTGCTTCAGCCTCCTGAGTACTGGGAGTACAGACATGTGCCACCGCACCTGGCTGGCAACAGGAATCTTTTCTGGATCAGGTTGTGAGGTAAGAAACAATTTGTTCCTGCAGGAATATGTTGTGGTAGCTATAAAAATGGTCAGGAAATCTTCCCATCATTGCTGTGTGGTGTTGCATACCATCTTATCAAGCAATGGAGCCTTTATTTACTCCAGCACCTCGCACTGGGCTGGCCATGTGCTTTCCTTTGGTCCATGTGGTATGCACAAGGGGGTGAAAGTGCACACCCCAGCATATGTTTGATGCTCAGTGTTAGTATTTACAAGTACTATGTACTGGTTCTTGAGCTTCTTGTATTCCCTATTTCAGATGCAGCAGATAATCAGGTTTAGCATGAGAATCATAAGACTCAGTTCAAAGTATGGATGCTGTTTTTCCTTGCTTTTGGCATGTGGTGCATCCAAGCTGTGCATCTGAGTGAGAGAGAGCCCTGGCTAAGAGGGTTGCCAGCAGCCAGGTGGAAGACACCAAGGAGGGAGGGAGGTTTTTTCATTCCCAGGAGAAGAGACCATGCTCAGGCTGGGGAAGATATGTGTACCTGAGAAGACTGTCTACATAGGGGCAATCAATCAACACCAGTAAGGGTTAAAAACCATTTTTATTAGAGGCATTTTCACTAAATTTTTATTGAGATTGTTACAGACTCACACGTCATTGTAAGAAACAATTCAGAGAGATCCCTTTGTACAATTTTCCTAGTTTCATCTTGTGATAGCCAGAGAATGGTACCCGCATCCGTATTCTCTGGAATCTGTGTGTTATGTTTCCTGGTAGAGAGGAACTGGGTGTAAGAAGACTTAAGTTCATTTCCCATTGGTCCTGAGAATACTCAGTGGCAGTTGCAGTGTTTACCTTGAGATAACTCGAAGATTACATTTCCCATTGGTCCTGAGAATACTCAGTGGCAGTTGCAGTGTTTACCTTGAGATAACTCGAAGATTACATTTCCAACTTCACTTCCAAAGTTTGCCACGAAATCTCTCTTACTATTTTCATATCACTTTAGTATGGTCTTCAGAAGCAAAGATATCATTCTACCTATAGAATTCTGCTTTTAGTAGTGGTATTTCCACTGACAGAATACAATAATCCTCAACTGCTGAACATGCCAAATCCTGGCAAATTTAGCAGCATTCCTGCAAGTGATGTTAAATATAGATTATCACCTACATTTCTGCTTCAGGAGGATTAGTGATAGGTCCATTCAGAAATAACTCCAAGGAGGGCTTTTGTATTTGGTTTTCACAGTGAAAAGCAACCAGATTAGCTTCAGCCTCAACGACCATGTGAATATGAAGTCAGGTACACACAGACAGCATGGTGCCATGTTGCTTTTGCAAATGGAAAATGAAAATTGCTGCTAGCTGACTGCAGGATGGGGAAGTGGTCCTGCTCATCCCAGTGGAAACAATTACAGAAATTTATATGCATAGAAAAGAGGGGTAAAACAATGAGCATCAGAGAGAGATTTGAAGATGCTGTGGTGGCTACAAGCCAAGGAATGCAGATGACTTTATAGGATGCAGTGGAGAGAAATGGATTCTTCCCTAGGGGCTCTCAACAGGAACACTGCTCAGCTGACACCTCATTTTTTGTGTTTTTTATTGACACATATTTATGGTACATATCAACAGGCTCAGCGCATAGTGTGCCCTGACGAAGTCCAGTCACCCCTTCCCCACTTGCCCCCTTTTGGCCCCACTATTCCCCATCTCCAGGTTGACTTTTTTCCAGCTGCCAAATCTGTGAAAAAAATGGGTGGTTCTTATCATGCTGTGTCTGGTGTATTTCACTTAGCCCAAAGATCTCCTGGTCCCATCTATTTTGGTACAAAATGTAAGGGTTTCCTTCTTTTGGATGCATTCATCTGTCGAAAGGCAGCAAGGGGGATTCTGCACTGTGAATAGTGTCCTCAGCAAACCTGAGAGTACAGGCCCCAGAAGTCCAGACCTGTGATTTCCCAGATGGCAAATGATCCGGTTTGCATTGCCTTGAACCTCTGTGTTTGTTTGTAATTTTTCAGGGAGGCAATAAGAAATTCAAGCACTCCCTGTTGTGAGCCTATAGTGTAATAACACTATCAAGATACTGACACTGACATGTCACCGACCTTATTGGGATTTCCCCAGTTTGATTTTAGTCGTGTCTGGTGGTATTAGGTTATCCCCTGTGTCGATTCCTGTAGTCACCGCCATAGAGACCGAACGGTTCCCAAATGACGAGGACCTGTATCTCTTTCACCACTTCACTCACTCCGTCCTGTCCTTCCTCCTCCCTGTGCCTTTCTCCCTCTGTCTCTAACCCCAGACCCCTCTCAACCTCCCTGCCACTTCTGAAATATTCTCATTTAAAACATTTTATAAGTGAGTACTTACACTGTGTAACCTTTTGGTATTGGTTTTGTTCATACAGCACTATCATTGATAAATTGTATCATCTTGAAGTCTAGAAGCTTAACTAAGTGACTCAGCAGTTCTACATCCTGGAGTGTTGAGGATACGGCCCTACCTCCAGGATGTTGTTCATTGTGTCAACTTGAGAAGTTTGCAAGTGCAACTAAGTGATTCAGCAGGGGCCAGAGTCCTTACTCTGTGAACATCCTCAGCTTGTGGAAAAGGAGGGTGTAGAGATGGTGTGAGCATAGTGCACAGCCGATGTACAATATAAGGGAATAAAAGAGGCTCGCTGTTATGGTTGATACATTGTGTCAACTTGAGGAATCTGGAGGCTTAACTGCGTGATTCAGCAGGAAGCCAGAGTACCTACTTTGTATACATCCTGTGGAAGAGGAAGGCATGGAGACTGTGTGAGAGCTACTCGCCCCCTGGGTGGGAGTAGGCTGTTTACCATGTAAGGGAAGGAAAGAGGCTGCTTGCAGCCATTCCTCCCTTTTGCTGGTTGTTTTGCTGTGCTCTGCTGCCATAAACAGTTGCCCTCTGCCATGTGCTGTTCTGCCTCAGAACCAGCCAAGTATGGACTAAAACCTCCACAAACTGTAAGCTAAATAAACCTTTCCTTCCTTCATTTTGGGCCTTGGGTATTTTGTCTCAGCAACGAGATAAAAGTAACCAAGACACTTGCCTTCCCCTCTTTTTGCTCTGGCTGTTTTTGCCTTGGACCCTTGCCCCTGTGCCATGCCACCCTGCCTTAGAACCAGCTAATTATGGTCTAAAACCTCCACCTGAGCTAAATAAACCTTTTCTTCCTTAACTTTGAGTGTTTGGTATTTTGTCCCAGCAATGAGAGAAAAATAACCAAGACAGCATAATTACCAGGAGATTCAATCAAATTGCTTTCTGTATGGATGCTTCATTCATTTTTATGATTGAGTCATGTTTTATGGTATGTGTGAACCACACATGGTTTGTTCATTAACAAAAAACACCTGGATTGATTCTAGTTTTGGTTCTCCTTATAGAAGGCAGCCAAGACCATTCATGTACAAGTTTACCTGTGAATTCAAGTCTTCGTGTCTCTGGAATAAAAGATCAGATCTACTGGACCATACAGTAGTTGCCTGCTTGGTCTTTGAAAGAAACTGCAAAACTTCTTTCCTGATTTGCTATACCAGTGTATATTCTCATCAGTCATATACAAGTTATCTTCTTTTCCTATACAGCATTTAGTGTCATTACTATTTTTAAGATTTTACTAATTCTCCTAGATATTTAGTGATATTTCATTTTGTTTCTAATTTGCATTTTGGTTACATTGCTTCCATAAAATAGGATAATGTATTATAATCCCCGAGGAGTGTGGTGGTTTTAGGGAATGGCTTAGCTCAGTGCTTAACCCTTTCACTAACATGAAACTGTTCTTAGTTACTGTTTACCTTACCCTTCTTTCATCTCCTAAAACTGGCAGCAAAAAGGAGACATTTCTCCTCATCCATTCATGTTTCTAAAGCTTTGGGAGGAGTTGCAAATGTTTTCCTCTCTTCATGTACCTTTCTGATGAGCGTCTTCCCTGTAGCTATTGTTTTGACTAGGACTTTAGACTTCTAATGCAGTAACATTCTGATGAATGTGTTCCACTTATATTTCCCTGCCCATTTTATTATGATTATTATTGCTGAGCTAGAAAAAATCACATAGTGAATTGCGTGATCAATACTCTATAACAGCGTTTGTTTTCAATTTTTTTTTTTTTTTTTTTTTTTTTTTACTTCTAGCAGCACTGTTTGTGTACGTAGCTGACACATTTGTTTTAATGTGTACCATAGCACTTTGGACTTTTAAACCTGATGTCTGTGTACTTATCTGTTATTAAGATTGTTGAACATGAATCAGAATAGCTGAGATCCCTAAAATTTATGATTTTATGACCTATGAGCTGCCAGATTTCCAAGCCTGTATTTTCTAAGTAAGATTTTAATATCTATGAATTTTGAGGCTGCTGTCAAGTTTAGCATACACAAGAAACTCTGGAAGATATATGTTTATGTGGATTTCTTATCTTATGATAATAATTTGGAAATATGCAGATCATGATACAGTGTAAAATTAAAAAAATTAGATGTTTGAAATTTAGTCATTAGTGAAATTTTCCAGTATCCAGCTCATCGGATTAGTGTCTTCTGGGGTGTTCTGGGCAAGGAAGACCCACCTGAGGATTGCTGCCAATGGCATAAAAGGGGAACTGGAGGGGATGACTGGATGCTGCTGATTTCCCAGGAGAAGCTTTGCTGTGGCTGGTTTTCCTGAGGCAAACTTGGCTGTTCTCATCAGAGCAGCTTGGGTCCTCTCAGTCACCAGGGATGACTGCTGTTCCCTTTGGGGAGCTCTGGTTTTCACGTTGAGTGTTGCCGCCTGGCTCCAGGGCAGAACCCTCAGCCTGCTGGCACAGATTCTTCACCCCGCTGGCACAGACTTTCTAGCTTCCACCACTTGCCTTGCAGCCCTCTTAGTGCAGGTCTTTGGTATGAATTGCATGGGACATTGCCATGGGTCTGAGGCCTGCGTCTGGACTCATGAGGGATATTTTTGTGGGATCTAGACCCTCAAGTGGATTCTCTGTGTCTCTAGTGCCCAGACAGATCTCTTGTACTCTTCTGCATTTGACTTTTTAAAATTACTATTATAGAATAAGCCTATAAATTATGTTTTGTACTGAATCTATTCCCTTAAAGCATTGACTACAACAGGTGATTTCCCTTGAGTATGTCTCTTCTGCTGCCTGACATCTTAAGGACTCTGCCACAGGACACAGGCATTCTCCAGACACTGAGCTCTGGCCCTAGTACTGCTGAGGGATCTGAACTATTACAGTTGGCTTTATGCCTGCTCTGCTGTCCCCCTTAGCGCTGCTAAGTTAATGTGTGCAATTGATCTCAACCTCTTTCCAGGGATCTGCATAATATTTCCTTGTGTAGCTCAACCACTGATTTATTCTCCAGGAAAGAGCCACAGCCCTGCTTGCAAGCAGACCCTCATTCTGAGCACCCAAAGTACTAGTATAAAACGTGTGTTTGGTCTCATACTTCCCATAGTAGGTCACTGAGAGATCAACCTTGAATTGATTTTTCATCTGGCAGGATATAGACAGAACTTGGCAAGGAAGCACACGCAGAGGTGGACTTCTATGTGATGTTGAACACTTCAGAAATGAAAATTTCTGGCATTTAGAGATAAAAAAAATTAGAATGGAATCATTAGCTTTTAGGTTAAATCTTTCTGATCCAATGACTACTTAAATATTTTTTATACCTTGGAATGAGGTTGGCCTCCCACGAGCACCCCTTTCCAATACAATATTCACTCAGCAGACCTGATCCTGGGGTGGAGTGGACACACAACAGCTCTAAACCACATGAGTTCCCTCTGTGGCCAGCATCCTCAGCAGCCTCCCCAGGTTCTACACCTTTAAGCTGCTTCCGCCTCTTTGCTTTGCAGGATTTAGGGCTAATCTTCAAACACTTGAAACTTTAGGAGGCTAAAGTTTCAAAGCATTTCCAAACCATAGCAACAAGTGCCCAGGATGAATCCCAGAAATGCCAGTTATTTGGTAGGAGTGATGGAGACAGCATTCATTCATCCACTGCCAGAACAGCCAGAGCTGGGTTACGTGACATCCCTATTCATAGACTTCAGTGTCTGTAGTTTACCTTCACCATTAAATACTTCTCTCTGTGTGCTTCTCTGTCTCTGTCTCTGTCTCTGTCTCTCTTCTCTCTCTCTCTCTCTCTCTCTGTATTTCTCTCTCTCTAACACACACACACACACATGCACCCCTTGAGCTCAAAAACAAGAAAAAATTAATATCAGTAATAATAAAGCAGCAACAACTTTTGGAACGCCCTCATAAGTTGGTCAAGCTACTAAGCTGGATTTGCATACTGATTCCGTAGTGGGTGCCTCATAAAACTAGTACTGTGAAGACCTTGAAGGTCTGAGGCAGCAGATCTGCTCATGGGTCCTGTAGCTCTTTCCTTCTAGCCTTCTGTATATAAAGTGACAAACATTCTTTAAGATTGCATTCTTTAAGATTCTCTGAATTTATCTACAATTACACTTTTTGATGTTTTATAGGCTGCTGCTTTGTGCAATAAGTTTGGCAAAGAGCTTCTGCCTTTCCTTTTTCAACCAAGGAAGAGCTGTGCTGGCCTTCAGGTCACTATTTATAACTCCTGTGAGAGTGCCCTGTTTCAATTTCTGACCTTTCTGTTTTTGTTGTTATTTATCCATTTTTTGATTGGACAAGTATTTATTGAGTAACAAGGAGCTGCTAAGAAATCTGCCGGCTGCTGGAACTTCAGGATTCAGCAAGATGTTTTCTTCACTTTTGTCTAGATGGGCAGGGATGTGCATTTGTCTGGGTGGAAGTGTGAATCACATCATCATTATAGAGCCAACAACGAAAGAAATGAACAATTATACAGAAAAAAGAACATCACAGCATTTCCTGTGTAATTAAACATCTCCCCAACTACGCATATGAAGGAAATATCTTGCTCTATGCTTGATCAGTAAAATTAGGGCCTTCAGAGCTAACTGCTTCAGTATCTGCATACCCAGAGCATATTTTTCAGTCCTAGAATTTTCTCCTGTTGCCCACATGTTAAGACAATTGAATGAAGTAGATTTGGTTTAAGTAGCCATGATCCCTATTTCAAAAACATTACATCATGGTAGTGCATCTCTACTGGATCACCTGATGGGCTAACTTTAAACAGCTTGGGTGCAACCTAGAAGAGCTTTTTTGTTGTTACTTTTATAGCTTCTTTGACCTCCTTGTTTCTCAAGCTGTAGATCAGAGGGTTCAACATGGGAATGGCGATGCCATAGAACACGGAGGCCACTTTCATGTTCTCCTGGGAGTGCTCAGAAGGAGGCTGTAAGTACATGTAACACAGGGTCCCATAGAAGATGGTGACGGCCGTGAGGTCGGAAGCACAGGTGGAGAAGGTCTTCTTCCTCCCTGCAGCAGAAGACATCTTTAGGATGGCGGCCAGAATACAGATGTAGGAGAAGATCACAACTGACACAGTGAATGACAAGTTAAATCCCACAAAGACAACAATTAACATGATGTTTATGTCAATGCTGGAACAAGAAAGGGCAAGGATTGGGGGTAAGTCACATAAAAAATCGTTGATGATGTTGGACTTACAGAAGGACAGAGAAACTGTAAAACCTGTGTGTACAGAGGCATTTATAGAACCCATGAGATATGAGCCAGCTACCAGACAGATGCAGGTAGTTCAAGACATGATTATGGGATATCGGGGTGGCTTACAGATGGCGACATAACGATCCACGGCCATAGTTGCCAGCAGGTAGCAGTCACTGGTTGCAAATGCTGCAACAACTAATAATTGCAGTAGGCATCCTCTGTATGATATAGATTTGTCTTCTACCATGAAGTTCTGGAGCATCTTAGGAGTGATAGCAGATGAGTAGCAAATGTCAACAAAAGCCAGATGCTGCAAGAAGAAGTACATGGGTGTTTGGAGTCTGGAGTCTGTGCTGATGAGCAGTATCATTCCAGTGTTACCCACCATGGTTGTCAGATAAACCACAAGAAACACAAAGAAGAGGACACACTGAATCTTGTACTGGACACCAAATCCGAGAAGATAGAATTCAGTCACTTCTGTTGCATTTCCTTGTGTCATGGTTACCAAATGTCTGGAAATGACCAAGACAAGAAAGATTATGTTTTTGACTTCTGGAAGAGACACAGTTCTTACTTTCCTTGTCACTGTTTTGGTGTGGATTTTCCTGATAAAACTCACAAGGAGATTTTTTATTTTCCAAATGCCTTTCTCTGTTTTCTTGATAAGACCACACAAAAACTATTTCTGAAACATGGTTCATTTTCCAACAAAAAAGACTTCACACATTAGTACTTAATTAAGTGTGTGATTCTAAGAAACAGAGGTTAGTACACTTTTCGACCACATTGACAGGTACCTATATTTGCACTAGACAGTGTTTAAATATGATTTTGTATCTTTTCAGTATCTTACATCCTTTCTTATTCATTTATCATTTTAGTCATTTAGTCCTAGTTCAAGGTCTTGAAATTCAGAGAATTAGTTATGGCTACAAGAATTTCCTGAAATATAGTCCTGGGCCACACACATGTGACAGCTACATAGTGTGTAATGCTGTCTGTTTTACAATTCCTACCAAAGGAGTTTCCACCACAAACCAGATAATGCCTTCATCTCATATATGTAAGAGAGAGGGAAGCTGGTATTTTTCATGGAATCCTATTTAGTCTTTAGTCATAGCTACCTTAAAGGAAAACTATATGGTAAAATTTAATTAGATACAGTGATAGCTCATGTAAAATCACAACCATGTTTGTTTTTCTCTAAGTTGCAAAACCCCTACACTTAGTCCAGTACCCGGGTGCGACGCACTCATGCACAACTTGTCACACGTTAGAAGCCCTTAGCTCTCTGAGGCAGCTTCTTCATCCCTCAACATCTGCCACTGTAGCTGACCACTAGTACCAGTCATGGGCCCCATCTGTGGCAGAGATTGGCTTGCTGATGCAATGGGTGCATGTTTCTTTGACCCTGAGAGCAGAGCCAGACCACATTTGCAGGCAAATGTGTTTGTGGGTGGTCAAGACCTCATGTGGAACATAACTGAAGTAAAAAAATGAGATCTGGGCTGCTGAGAGTTTCCCAAGAAGCAATTGCAGGTTATAGCTTAGGTATCACTTAGGGGTCAGTAGCTTATGAAGACATCAGAGGACCTACCTGATACTTGAAGAACAAAGAATGAGGAAGTACAGCCTATAAAAGGAGGAGGACCAATTCTGAAATGCACAAACCACCCCATTACCTGGATCTATTATATATATGTAGATATAAAAGTATATATGCAAATTGTTGCTTTCATGGAGGACAACTTGGAATGTGATTATGGAACGATGCATACAAGAATACAGTTACTTGTTATTTTTATTTTGAATGGCATCAGGACTAACTGTGTGGTTGAATTATTCATCATATATTTTAATATATTTTTTATTCATGCAAAATATTATGCAATAAATAAATTGCTTGTAGAGGGAAAAAACTCACATCCCCAGCACGTGAGTGGAGTGCTCCTTGACTCTCTGTAACTACTAGCAGGTCTGCACCTCTCAGGGAAGATGGCCAGGGGTCAGGGGCCATTCATGATATGAATGTATCAAGCCAAGCCAGTTGCTGCTGTTGGCTTTTCCATGTCTCGAGAATTGAGCACCATGGGCTAAAGTGATGGAAAGACACCTTTGTCTCAAATTCAGCCTTGTGGGAGGGCTGAGGATAAGTATGTTTTAATAGGCTCCCTTCTCACATAAATGTTTTGAGAATGATGAAATCGAGCCTTTCTGAGAAGTCCTGCCAAATGATTTTTGGTAAGGCACCAGTTAGAAGGGTATTTAATAAATGGTGCAGGGACATACGGTGATCTACAGGCAAACAATGAATTCAGTGTGAGCTTCACACCTTATACAAAAACTAACTCAAAAAGAGCATGTGTTTATATGAAAAATATAAAACTGTGGAACCTTCAAAAAGTGACATGAAGTAATTTTTTTAGATGCTAGGTCAGAATAAAGCATTCTGATATCTGACAGCAAAAACAATAGATAGAGAAATGTAAAAGTAAATGTAACCTCTTCAGAATTAAACTCTTTGCTGTGCTAAGGCCCTGGTGAAATGGATGGAAAGCGTATTACCAAGTGGGAGAAAGTATTTCCAAATAGCGCTCCTGGAACGGGCTTCAGAGAAGAGATAAGGAGCTCCCAATCTCAAAATGGAACAACAAATCAAATTTGAAAATTGGCAAACAGACACAGACATGTAACCAATGAGGGACACATGGATGACATATAAACACATGAAAGAGTGTCCAGTGTCACTATTATCGATGGGCAGCTGTAAGGAACTGCAAGGTGTCACTGCACTAAGCACAGTGAGATGGCAGTCTGCAGGGTCTCGGGGGCTGCAGTAAGCAAGGGGACAACACCACACGGCAGCAATGCTCAGTGTAGCCGGGTGTGTCATACATTGTTGGTGGGAATGTAAAGAGTTACAGTCACTCTGGAACATAGTTTGTAATTTCTTAAAAATATGCCCATGCAATTACGAGTTGGCTCTGTCCTTGTGCTCCTAGATAATTCTGCCAGCTAATGCCCACATCAGAGCACACAACCAAGCTTTCCTAAAGCCTTTACATGCACAAGCCTCAAATTGCCCCTTAACAATGATTGTCTAGATAAGTAGTGACACCCCCGTACTGTGGAACAGACTTGAAAATAGAGAACAGAATGGTACTAAAGGCGCTGGGGTCCCACCCCCTGGGACTCGGTGGCGTTGTGGTGAGTAAAGGGAAGCTGAATTCCAAAAGTCACATGCTGTGTGGTCATTTGTAGTGTTATCGAAATGGCTAAACTGTAGGGATGAGAACAGATCATGTGATTCGAGTGCACCAGGAGGAGGAGTGGTAGGCGGAGGAGGCTGGTGGATCCGGTCCACGAGGCTTGGGTGAAGGAGACCTTTGTGGAGCCTGTGACCTGTGATGGGCTGTTCTACATCCACATGAGTATAGGGATCTACACAAGTGAGAAAAGGACGTAGAAACACACAGGGTTGCACGCGTGCGCACACACTCTCAGGGTGCCCGCAGCCAAATCACTGCAATGATGTCTGAGGCAACCGCTGAGGGAAATCTGGGCTCAGCGCTGTTCTTGGAGCTCTCTGCACTATCTTCGCAACTTCCGGTGAATCTTTGAGTATTTGAAAATCAAAAGTCAAATAACAACAAAGATGAAAAACCAGTCTGCTCTGAAAGAACAGGAGGAACACGTGGGCAAACGCCTGTAACCCTCCTGCACGGGCAGGCATTGGACAAGTGCTGCCCAAAGCACCAAAAGACACCAGCAACGTTACGCTAAAAGTATATGGTATCGTTGGTTGATCAACTAGGTGATCCACTTGTTCCTTCACTTTCTTTCCCAGCCATTCCCCGCCCCCCCTCGCTGCGTGTCCATCCCATCGCTAGCGGGGCGCTGAGTCCTGGCCAGGGGCCGGCTGTCTCTCACCTTCTGCTCTGCTGCCTCCTGCACTCGCCGCCAGGGGACGCAGCTGAAGCTGGGAATGGGATTCTCTGCTTAACTCGCACCAGCTTCCTCTGGAATCTCTCTGCAGGTGGTGCAGGCTGCCTGCCACTGAGGTCTCTCCTGTCAGGGGTTTTGTACTGGGGCAGAGAGGATCGGTGGGGATCAGTGCCCAGCCCCAGAGAATCAGAGGCTCCAGGGGCTGAACGGAATTGGATAAACAATGTTTATTTGTTGTTCTCTTCTGAAAGAAGTTAAGGTTCCCCACAGGGGACAATATTTATTTTTGTGTTACTGCCCTTAGGGACTATTTCACGTTTGAGAGCTTCCTGAGTGTTGCAATTTCCTTCCTTCCTTCCTTCCTTCCTTCCTTCCTTCCTTCCTTCCTTCCTTCCTTCCTTCCTTC
>PVLD010032503.1:0-14580 GCA_004027595.1 Dinomys branickii
AGGATATTTTGGCTCACAGTTTGTTTGTAGAGGTTTCAGTCCATAGGTGGCTGGCTCCAAGACAGGGTGGCACATAGTAGAGGGGCCTGGAGAAGGACAGATAGTTCATGGCAGGGTGGGCAGGAAGCAATGATCCTGAATTTTTTTTGCCTTCTTTCTATTGCTTTATAGTCCATCCAGGCTCCAATCTATTAATTGGTGCTACCCGCATGCAGAATGGGCCTTCCCTCAATAAATCCATTCAACCACACCCAGAACTATGTTAATCCAATCAGTGGACTAATCCAGATATCACACATCCTTAATCGATATTCACACACCCTAGATCCAGCCACCTCTGAAAAGCCCTACCTATGAGCACATGAGGCTTTGGGAGAACAATTAGATACAAGGTATAACACCCTATTAAAGTAAGAAAATAGAAATAGTATACCACTGACTATTCTAGAATTCAGTGAGAGTCCCAGATAGCAGATTAATTAAATATCAGATGTCTTGCAAAAACTAAATGTAGGGCTGGGGATATAGCTCAGTGGAATAAGCGCTTGCCTAGCAAGCGCAGGGTCCTGAGTTCGATCCCCAGTACCGCAAAAAAAAAAAACAAACTAAATGTATAGCTTTAAAAAATGAACTCATAGAGAGTATTTTGGAAAGATATGTTGAATTTACTGATTAAACATATAAAAACATAATTATTTTTCAAAGGATGTGCAAAAAAACTTAAGAAAAAAAATGATGATAAAAAACCATGTGAAGAATATTCTGCATCCACATCTGGACAAAGCCTTTCAAACAAGGAGCCTGTACAAAAGGAGGTAAATAAATATCAAAAATTAACTGATGCAAAAGGTCCCAAGTTTAATATATGTATTTTTGAATATTAAGAATTATTTTAAGCAAGGTGTGGTGGCACATGTGGGAGGCCCTGACAGGTTGATGATCGCTAGTTCAACACTAGCCTGTGGTACATAGTGAGTCCTGGGCCAGCCTGAACTATGCAGCAAAACTCCTATCTCAAAGAACAAACAAACAAAAGAAAATTATTTTAAATTATTTTGACAGCATTATTTTGTTGTATTCTTCCATGGTGCCTTGAACATAATTTAAATTCAATATTTGTTAGTTGAATCTCTGCCCCTCTGTTTTAATGAACGTGTGAATTTTTGCTGTTTTTGATCGTCACTATAAAGTTTGAATTTATAAAATACTAAAATAGATTCTTGGTTCTTGTCATTTATTCTGTATGGCCATTATCATTTTTGTCTTCATACAGAGTCTCTAGTTTTGTTACAATATAAAAATAGTTTTAGTAGCCTTGCATATTAATTGAAAAAAACCAGTGAAGTCAGGTGAAATAGGATGTGAAATACACCCTGGAATCAACAGGTGGGATACAGTGCAGTGCAGTCCATCACTTCTAAACTTGTAGAGCTGAGTTTGTCACTGGACAAAAAGGTGGTAATATTTAAGCTTGGCGTAGAAATGGAGTCTTCTGATGTTATATGATCATTAGTTTAAAAAATTATTCTGGAAGCTTAAACCATTTTTGTCAAATAATGTAAATGCAGTTTAGCCATTTATTTATTTATTTTAGAAAAGGGTATGTTACATTTTCAAATATTTGAAGTATTAACTTAAATTGATTAAACAAGCACTAATTCAGCGACTACTCTCTGCAGACATCATGGTACCAGAGCAGCTGGTTCCCATGTTGTATATGGTGGTAAGGCAGAAAGACAAGAAACAGATGGAATGTCAGGGAATAAATGTTCTATAGGGTGTATGTTCTACATTGCAAGGATGTAGTAATTCATTCCAACTGAGAGGACTTGTGAAAGTTTGATGGAAGAGATGGCATTTCATCCATGCCGTATAGGATGAGGGATTTTTAAAGAAACAGTTTACAAAGGAAAACATGGACTTCCTTTTGCTACAGTCCAAAATACATAAACAGAATAATGTAAAAACAGTATTTTCAAATTGAAAGCATCTTTATATCACTCATATTTTTGAAACTTAAGACTGTAAGTGTAGCAGAACTCATCAGAAACATACAGTAAATAAAAATTTAATAAATTAAATAGCTACAGTTTTCAATGATGCTTTGCAATTCTAGTAAGCTGTTCTTGTACTTTGCAAGATTTAATCATCATATCTGTAAGACACAATTGCATTTACTCAACAATTCTTTTTTATAGGAGGTTTCCTGCTTACTTATCCAGAAAGAAAACTAATATGGATTTTGCTTTTTAAAAAGTAGGAAATCTGTAGCACTCAACTTGATGAAAATATTTCTTTTCTGGGGGTGCTGGGGATGGAACCTAGGGCTTTGCACATGCATAGCACGGATCTTACAACTGAGCTGTACTCTCAGCCCTGAAAAGATTTTTATGTAAGTATTTATGAAAAGACTGTAGTAGCCTCTGGAAAGGGTCCATAGGAGTTAGGCCTCAATTCTATCTTTCTTGATGACCCACTGTGCTCCCAGCACTAGTCACTGGCAAAGAAGAGGTACGTGTGCATCCCGCCTAACCTACTTATTCAGGTTTTTCAGAGAAATACTGAAGAGTGGCTGTGGATTAAGCAACTAATTTTTCTTGTTTTATTAAGGATTTCTGTGCATAATGTTCTTCATGCTGGCGACTTCCCTACTACTAGCAGTTGGTTTCAGTTTCTGGCATACAAGAAGTACAATACTAGAAAGTTGTAATTCCAAATCTAGGATACGTTTTGTTTTTCAGGTAACATTACTAACATAAGCCTGATTCCTCAGCACAGTCCACCTGAATTTATCCACTTAAACTTTTATGTACCATCATAGAGGTTTGTCAAGTTTTCATTGTTTGTATTTGACTGATTTACTCCACAGTCTTCTTGCCTTAAAAATGAAAAGATAGAAAGACTGACTTGTTACCAGGTAAAATTAGTTGAACAGTATTGTGACAACCTTCTTCTTCCTTTCTATGTTTCTTTCCCCTCACTTTGTTTTTCTCTTTAGAATTATTTATTTACATTTAAGAGATGATTTTCAAAATAATTATCAGGTATGCAAAGAGTAACTGATATGGTTTTGAACTTTTCTTTATCCTAAGGATTTATAGTATAAAATGTTAAACATTCTGTCTCCCTTCAACTAAAGTCACACAGTTTGTTCCTTTAGTATAAAATATAGATCTAGAAAATGTTGAGTAGAATTGACTTTTTTATGTATTCAGATTCATAAAGCTACTAAAAGTCCATGTTTTTATTAATGTTTTATATGTATACTGTTCTTAGTGCCAGTGACATGGAACATCAGAACTATTCTATAAGTTAATTTTGAGAACAGGTATATAAAAAATAAGGATGGTGGAATTCTAGAAGAAACTATTCTCCGCAGAAATGGCCTTGAAAAATGTCATTAGGACTCAATCAAATCATGGAGGTATATGTTTCATGTGTTTTCTTTAATTGGGGTCTTTTGCAGAAGAAAAACAACAATCACAAGGTCCAATCTGAGAAAAATGAAGTCAAATTGGAGGAAGAAGAGCATCACTTGGAGAGAAATCAAGACAATTTAGAGAGCTCTTATAACCAGTTCAAGAGATTTCATGATGAATCAGAGACATCTTATGGCTACACAGAAAGATCTCGTGGCCGCTCAGAGCAATTTCATGACCACTCAGAGAGATCTTACATCTACTCTGAGAGATTTCGTAGTCGCTCAGGGAGATCTTATGGTCACTCAGAGAGATTCCGTGGCTATCCAGAGAGATCTTATGGTCACTTAGGGAGATATCATAATCAATCAGAGAGAGATTTTGGCCACTCAGAGAGCTATCGAAGATACGTACCAAGATACTTACCAGAAGAAGGATACAGAACATCATTCAAAACTGACTTTGAATTTACTGGGTAAAAATACAATACATACTTAATCATTATTACAATGTGTTGAGTAATGTGGAAATGTAGAGAACGGTATGCTTTAAATTTCCATATTTTAATGGCTAAATATCTGTTGCAACAGACACCTACTGGGACAAAAGTATTAATAGAACAGAGGTAATATGTACATGCTTATCACTGTTCTTTCAGCTTGCTCATGTCTTCTGGCTGTCATCTTGTTTCCCAAGGTGTCCTATTATGTTGTTTTGTCTAAATATGCTTTCTATGGCAGAGGCCCATATACTTTTTAGCTTTTCCTACTAGGTCTACTCCACACTCAGAATGTATTGACTCAGTATCCTATGCCCTTTGCACCTTCCAACCTGGTAGGACGCTAATGTAACAACAAATTATGTTAAATTGATAAGATATAATTTCTGGTAATGAATTTCTGTGTTTTCTTTCTCTATCTTCTTCCTAAAGACTCCTCAGGTAGTTTTGGCAGACAAGTGATAGATATGTCTTTGGGCAGCTGAACTTTTCTGCTTTCCTCAAATCAGGCCATAGGACGGGATACCTGTTATATCCATGAATGCAACACTGACCTCTTGAATATATTTTGAATACATTATATATATATGAGTTACCTAAAAAAAAATCTTAGCCTATAGCTTAGTTTTCTCATCACTGAAACAAAATACTGACACCCAGATTTAAAGGAGGAAAGGATATTTTGGCTCACAGTTTGTTTGTAGAGGTTTCAGTTCATAGGTGGCTGGCTCCAAGACAGGGTGGCACATAGTAGAGGGGCATGGAGAAGGACAGATAGTTCACGGCAGGGTGAGCAGGAAGCAATGATCCTGAATTTTATTTTTTTGCCTTCTTTCTATTGCTTTATAGTCCATCCAGGCTCCAATCTATTAATTGGTGCCACCCACACACAGAATGGGCCTTCCCTCAGTAAATCCATTCAACCACACCCAGAACTATGTTAATCCAATCAGTGGACTAATCCAGATATCACACATCCTTAATCGATATTCACACACCCTAGATCCAGCCACCTCTGAAAAGCCCTACCTATGAGCACGTGAGTCTGTGGGAGAACATCTAGATACAAGCTATAATACCCTATTAAAGTAAGGAAATAGAAATAGTATAACATTGACTATTCTAGAATTCAGTGAGAGTCCCAGATAGCAGATTGATTAAATATCAGATGTCTTGCAAAAACTAAATGTATAGCTTTAAAAAATGAACTCATAGAGTATATATATACACATATATGTATATATACATATATACACACATATGTATACATATAGACATATACACACATACGCATATACATATATGTATATATACATGTATGTATGTATACATACACATACATACACATATATATGTTCACTGTTGCCTTCTAAAGGTAGTAGGATAGGTCTGTCCTAGCAAAAGAACCGGAGAAATTTTACAGATTTTTTAAAAACACAAGGCATTTTAAACTTTCATTTTGTTAAGTTATGTCTTCAAGAGTTTTACCTACTTTATTTTCCAATAAATTTAATGTTTATATTTTAATATTTAGATCTTTTATCCATTTCAAATTTAGTTTAGTACATGGTGAGAGATATGGATCCAGTTTTAATCTGTGGCATGTTCAGAGCCAGTTTTTCTAGCATCATTTATTAAAGAGGCTATCTTACTTGCAATGAATGTTTTTGTCAACTTTGTCAAAGATAAGGTGGCTGAGTATGTCTCAAGTTGTTTCTGCATCTTCTAATCTGTTCCATTGATCCTCAGGTCCATTCTTTTTGCCAGCACCGTGCTGTTTGTATCACAGTAGCTTTATAGTATAATTGCAAGTCAGGAACTGTGCTGCCCCCTACTTTGCCTTTGTTACCCAGAATTGCCTTTGCTATTCTAGGTCTCTTCTGGTTCCAAATGAATTTTATGATTGATTTCTCTAATTCTATGAGATATGCTATTGGAATTTTGATTACAGTTGCATTAAATCTGCATAAAATTTCTGGAATATGGCCATTTGCACTATATTGGTTCTTTCTACCAAAGAAGAAGTGATATCTTTCCATTACCCACTTCAATCTCCTTCTTCAAAGTACTGTAGTTTTCAGGGTAGAGATCTTTTATATCCTTTGTTAGATTAATTCCTAGGTATTTGATTTTTCTGGGTTCTATAGTGAAAGGTGTTGTTTCCCTGCTTTCTCTTTCAGTGTGTAATTTGTGGACTGGAAGGCTATTGATTTTTGAGTGTTGACTTTGTATCTTGCTATGCTACTGAATTTTCTTATTAAATCTAGCAGTTTTTAGTGGGGTTTTGGGGGTTTTCTGTATAGATTGTCATGTCATCTGTAAATAATGATAATTCAACTTTTTCCTTTCCTATCTTTATTCCTTTTATTTCTCTCTCTCGTGTAATTGCTCTGGCTAAGTTTCCAGGACTGTGTTGAATAAGAGTGGAGATAGTGGACATCCTTGTCTTGTTTCTGATTTTAGACAGAAAGCTTTCAGATTTTGTCCATTTAGTATGATGTTGGCTGTTGGTTTGTCATAGATGGCTTTTATCAGATTGTGATAAAAACCATCTATTCCAATTTTCTATAGTGTTTTTATAATGAATGTGCACTGGAATATGTCAAAAGCTTTTTCTGCATCTATTGAGATGATCGTATGGTTTTTGTCTTTGGTTCTGTTAACCTGGTATATTTCATTTATTGATTTATGTATGTTGAACCATCCCTGCATCCCTGGAATGAATCCCACTTGGTCAGGTGTATAATCTTTTTGAAAATTTGCTGACAGTATTTTATTGAAGATTTTTGCACCTACTTTCATTAGGGTGATTGGCCTGTAATTTTCTTTCTTAGTTGGGTCCTTCTCCAGTTTTGGTATCAGCACAATGCTTGCTTCAGGAATGGAATTTGGGAGTATTGTTTCCCTTTCAATTTCATTAAAGAGTTTGAGAAGTAGTGGTGTTAGATCTTCTGTAAATTTCTTACAGAATTCAGCAAGGAATTCATCAGGATCTGGGGTTTACTTTGTTAGTAGGGTTTTAATTGCATCTTCAATTTCATTGATTGATATTGGTTGATTTAGGACTTTTGTATCTTCTTGATTCAGCTTTGGTAATTCATATGTATCTAGGAATCTGTCTATTCTCCATTTTCCATCTTATTAGAATACAAATTTTTAAAGTAGGTAAGGATGATCTTCTGGATTTCTTCAGGGTCCATTGTGATTTCACCCTTTCCATTCCTAATTGCATGAATTTGAGTCTTTTTTTTTTTTTTTGCTAAGATTGGATAAGGGTTTGTCAATTTTATTTAATCTTTCAAAGAACCAACTCTTTGATTCATTTTATTTTTTTAGTCTCCAGTGAATTAATTTCTGTTCTGATCTTTATAATTTCCTTCTTCTTAGGAGCTTTTGGCTTAGCCTGCTCTTCTTTTTCTAGAGGTTTGGACCTTTAATGCTGAACCTGTGTGCAGCAGGTTCACCATTAGGTTGTTTATTTGTGCTCTCAGTTTTCCTGATACTGGTATTGACTGCTACAAATTTCCCTCTTACGACTGCTTTTCATTGTGTCCTGTAAGTTCCAGTACGTTTTATTGTCATTATCATTTAACTGTAGAAAATGTCTAATTTCTTCTTTAATTTAATCTGGACCCACTGATTGTTGAGGAGGGTGCTATTTAATTTTCATATATTTATGAAGTTCTTATGGTTTCTTTGCCATTGATTTAAAATTTCATTGTATGATGGCATGATAATATGCATGGGATAATTTCAATTCCTTTGCATTTCCTCAAGCATGTTCTGTGATATAGTATGTGGTCTATTTTGGAGAATATCCTGTGTGCAGAAGAGAAAAATGTGTATTCTCATGTTATGGGGTGAAACAATCTGTAGAGACCTACTAAATCCATTTGTTCAAAATTTTGGTTTAGCTCTAATATTTCATTGTTAATTTTTGTCTAGTTGATCCATCTTTTTGTGACACTGGAGTATTGAGATCTCCAATACAATTGTGTTAGTGCTCCTTTGATTTTTCATGCCCATTGATATTTGTTTTATATAGTAGTGCAATGGTATTTGTTGCATATGTATTTACAATTGTTACCTTTTCTTCTTGTATTGCTCCCTTTACAAGGATGCAGTGACCTTTATCTCTCTTAATCAGTCTTGGGTTCAAATTCATTTTTTCTGCAAATAGAATAGATACCCCTGCTTTTTTCTGGTTTCTTGTCACATGGAGTATTGCTTTCCATCCTTTGGCTTTCAATCTATGAATTTATTTTTGAATTAAATATATTTCTTGTATGCAGCATATTATTGGATCTTGCTTCCTGATCAGCCTGTCTGTGTCTTTTGATTGTGACCCTTGTGAATTGCGACCATTAACAGTGATGGTTATAACTGATGTGCATTGACTTATCCTTGTCATGTTTGTTATGGTTTGTGTCTGAATGTCCCCCCAAAGCCTCATGCAGTCATGGGTCAGGCTTCTAGAGTTTATAATTGATTCATGGTCTAATGTTGAGATTAGGGTATGAGTGCTACACCCACTGTGGGGCGGATAGTTTGCATATAATGTAAGGGTGGGAGAGAAGCTGCTTGCTGCAGCTCCTCCTTTTTTGTTCTTGTTGTTTTTGCTATCTTCTGCTGCCATGAACTGTTACCTGCTGCCATGTACCACTCTGCCTTGGAGCCAGCTGAGTATGCACTGAAACCTCCACAAACTGTGAGCTAAATAAACCTTTACTTTCTTGATTTTGTGTGTCAGGTGTTTTGTCCTAGCAACAAGAGAAAAGTAACCAAGACAATGTTATTTTCCTGTTGTTGGCTCCCCCTCTTATCTCCCCTCTGTTTATTTGTTTGCCTTGCCTGGTGGATTCCTTCTGTGGGGATCCATGGAGTTGCATTCCTTGTTATCTCTTTCTAGAATGTCCTTCAAAACGTTTTGGAGTGCTGATTTGGTGGTCATAAATTTCCTCAGATGTTTTTTGTTATGGAAGTATCTTATTTGTCCATCAGTCTTCAAAGATAGTTTTGCGGGGTACATCAGTCTGCGTTGAAGGTTGTTTTCCTTTAGAACTTGAAATACTTTTCTTCAAGCTCTCCTTAACTTGAGGGATTGTGTTGTGATTCTAATGGGTTTTCCTTTATAGATGATTTGTTCCTTCTCTCTAACAGCTTTTAAGATTCTATTCTTGTGTTGAATTTGTGGAATCTTGACTATGATATGCCTGGCTGTAGTTTTTTTTGGGGGGGTGGCTCACTGGAGTTCTATATGCCTCATTGTATGTCACATTCTTTTCTCTACCATGGAAGTTCTCTACCATGAAAGTTTTCTGTCATGATGTCTGTGCACAGTTTTTATTTTAATAACACTTATGCTATCTCTTGTTTTTCATTGACTCCAGTCAATCTTGTGTTATTCTTATTTGCCTCATCTAGCAGCACCTGTATTGATCTCTCATAGTCTCTTGGTAATTTTAAGAAGTCTTTCTCTTCATGATCACTAAGCACATGTCTGTAGTCTATATCTGATATCTTGTCCTCACATTGGCTCAATCTGCTGCAGTTACTTTCAACTGAATTGTTATTCTGCTGGATGTCTACTTGAATCTGCCTTACAGATTCCATTTCTTTCCTGTGCTGAGCATTTATGGCTTTCCATAACTTTCTTAAGCTCCTCTATTTTTTGTCTGTGCCTGCTGTACAGTCACTAAGCAAGGTTTTCTTTTTTTTTTCTTTTTTTTCTTTTTTTTCCGGGACCGGGGATCGAACTCAGGGCCCTAGTGCTTAGCGGCAAGCACTTAGCCCACTGAGCTGTACCTCCAGCCCTAAGCATGGTTGTCATTGTGGACACCATCTCTGCAGTTATCTGAGAAATTATTTCTGATTTGATTTTTTTTCTAGAGCCTCATTCAATTGCTCTGTTGTTACCACTTCCGAGAGGCCAGGCAGGTGCCTTTCAGATTGTCCCATTTTTTGCTTTATGAATGGTGAGCTTTGTCCCACCTGTACCACTGGGTGGGGCCCATCAGTGGCATGTCATCTAATTATGGGTTGTATTCACTCCACTGACCTTGAGTTTTCCTGCCATTCTATGTGCCCTGAGCCACTGGTATATTCAACTAGCTTTGAGGCCTGTGGGTTCATGAGTGCCCACCTTGCTCCAGAGGCTTCTTTGTATACCACATGATATGGCAAATGTTCAAGTCAAGGGATAGTTTTGATCACAAAGGCAGATAGGCAAAGCAAACAGACCACTAAGTTTTGTCCTACAAGCAGTGATAGGGCCAAGCCAGCCACTGGACTTAATCCCAGTACTATCAGACCCACCCCGCTCAGAAAACCACATGCAAACTGTCTGTGTTCTCACCACAGAGGGTAGGTCCACCATGTGGTCCAAAGCTGGAGTTTATCACAGTTTAAACTTCTCAGGAGGTCTGTGACTAGCCCTTCTCCTCTCCATGACCTTCTCATTCCTGTTTCCGACCCAGTCACTGCAGTATGACAACCCCAGAAACCCCGATATGGATTGTTCTGTGAATTCTTATTTCCAGAGTAGCTCAGTCTTAATCCATTAATTTTTTTCTCAAGATGGCTTCCTGTTATAGCACTCCCAAATACAATGGGTGCTGCTGTGGATTTCTATTCCAATGCTCAGCTTGGTATGTGGAGGGAGTCGCTTTCAGAGTGAGACCTCACACTATAGTTGTACTCTACTACAGTGACCATGGGCTTCTCCTGTGGCTAATGCTCTCATTCCTTGTTTATCACTGAGGCTGACAACCCTCTCTGAATTGACTTTTTTGTTGTTGTGAAGTCCTCCTCCCTGGGAGCTCGGGTTAGTGTTTTAGACTGCTTTGTTCTTTCCTGTGCCTTATCTTTAGTTTCTCCAGTTTCTCTGTGCTCTTCTAGCTTTCCTGACAAATATTTCTTGATTCTCAGAACTCTTCTCTTTCTTTACATTGCTTTCCAGACATCTCAGTTGCAGGTCTTAGAGAGGCTGTGATTTGCTGCCAGCTTGTACTCTGCCGTCTTTCTTCCTCTCCCCTTACTGTTCTTAAAATATCACTAATCCCATTACATTTAAGCACTCTCTCTCTCCCTCTCCCTCTCTCTCTCCCTCCCTCCCTCCTTCCCTTTCTTTTTCTGGTACTGGGATCAAAGGCACTCTGCCACTGAGCTACATCCCCAGCTTCTTTTTTATTTTTTATTTTGGAGACAGGGTCTCAATGAGTTGACCAGGAGGGACCTGAACTTGGGATCCCCTGCGTTAGTTTTCTAGGAATGGTGTCAGCAAGATGGCTTTTATAGTCTAAATCTTTCTGTGTCCAAGAAGCCTAGTCTGATGTGAGAGAACACACATGTGCATTTATATTTGTGTGTGTGTATATGTGTCGCTGGAGATTTAACCCAAGGCTTACCCATGCTAAGCACATGGTTTATCACTGAATGTACCCTTAACCTGATTTCTTAGATAAATTACAGAGAATAAAGAATATAGCTAACATTTGAATACTGCCCATTTGAATATCACTGTTTCTAGTGTTCTCATCATTATAAAGATAAAATATTAAATAATTTATAAGCATAAAATAAAAATATTGCTTAAGACATTCTAAATAATTTCTTTTACAGTAAAAGATTGATTTTTAAAAAGTGTTTACTCTTTGATTAATATCAGGAATTTTACAATGCAAAAAAGAAATGACTTCTTTTACAAAAGGATGTGGGAAAGAAATTATGCATCGGATATGTATCAAAAGGTGAGTGTCAGCACTTTCAACTTTATAAATCAGAATCTGTGTCATTTTCTGTATCACGTTTCATTTGACAAGCTTTTCCATTTACAGATTTTGTTTCTTCCATTAGTTTTGGCATTTACTTATATTGATTACTTTAATAAATTTTAAGTCTGTTTTACCAAGATCAATGTATGAAGAAGCTGCATATCTTATCATACATGTTTACATATGTAGCCAGGTGTTTCTAGCTTTATTGTACAATTGCTTACAAAGGTTCCCTCTTTCTTTCTTTCTTTCCCTGATCCTAATGTAACCCATTGTATTATTCAGGTTGTAAATGGGTGTTAGACAAAAGTGAGAAAAGATGATACAAATTATATTAATAACATGCATTAGTTTTAAATAATGTTTTTCAACCATTATATCCCTAGGATGTTGTCTTTGTTTTATTAATTATTTACTGAAGATATGTGAATATCCAGCAGCAGAAATGATCTGAATAGTATATTGATTGTGACAATTCAGCCCATTTTTTTTCTAAAAATTTCTATCTTTAGTACATAGCACCTGTGTTTGACATAAATGTTTAACTCAAGCGTTTTAATGAATAGATGTGGCTCCTACATAAAATACCTAGTATTTACTCCTTCTCATGATTGGCACTTTTTCCAGTACTTCTCTACCTATCATAGTTGCAGAGGTTTGGCTTTCCTAGTTATTTTACTTTCTAAGTGTATATATGACCTTGAGCAAGTCACTGTACTTTCTTTCAGTTTTCTTCACCTGTAAAACAAAGAGTTTAGAATAAAGGGGAGCTATGAAATGTCAAAGAGATGTAAGCACTATAGTGCAGTGGTTAATGACAGGGATTTTTGGTCTATACTTGGAAAGAATCATACTTCTTCCATTTAATAGCATAGTGGCATCAATTTTAATGCACACTTTTTTTTCAAGTTTCACTTTTTCTGAGATGAGAAAGTGTCTCACATTCAATGCCATATCATAGTTAAAGTGACATTGTTCTACATCTTTTCAATGGTACTTAATATACAAGATAATTGTCCTACTAATTTCTATTAGTTCACTGAAAGGAACAGTTAGTGTTTATATTGTTTGATTAATCTTATATGCCTATATATGATAATCTGAGCAACTACTTTGAAGATAACAATATGCAATATAATAACCATTGTTAATTTCCTATCATCTTGTTTTGAAATTCTGTATTGTTTTTATTGATTTTTTTTATCATAGTTTTAAAAATAAAATGATAGTGTCTGTATGTATATCACAGTGTTTTAGATCTGATGAAACATGGTAGCTGAGGAATCTTTGGCAAGACTCTTTGAGTCTGTTTTCTGAACTTTAAAGTGGAAATTAGATTATTGTTATGATTAATTTGAATATGTGTAAACATCTTAGGGCAAAGAATGGATTATGGTAACCATACTACAAGTTGAACTTATTTCATGACTATGATTATAACAAATTATTCATTGTAATCACTTTTCATATCCTTGTGATACTTTTTGAATGCATATTTTTTAAATGATATGAACTTTTTAAAAGTTCTGATCTTTTAATTGATTTAATATGATTCCTATTTTTGACACACACACATATATATACATCTATAACATGTTCATTCATTATTTAAGTGATTCCAATTTGCAATGAGAAGTTCCTAAGGGAATATGGGGGCAAATATGAGTACTGTTTAATTGTAAACAAAATCTCTAATAAGCTAGTTAGGCATTTCTATTTTCCCATTTATTTCTTAAATCCGCCTTTAGCCCCAACATTTTACTACTTTTGTTACCAAAGATTTTTATTCCCTATCAAATTCAGTGGCCTTTTCTTAATCCTCTTTCCTTTTCTCACTTCTTTGCAGCATTTGATTTATTTTTTCAACATTTACTGAGTTCTTAATATACACCAGTAATGTGGTGCTGCCTTTAGTAACGTGTTTACTTGAAAACACTAATGGGTTTACAACCTAAACATAATTTAAAAATCAATAAAAACAATACAGAATTTTCAAAACAAGATGATAGGAAATTAACAGGTCTTTGCTCCCAGGAATTAAGAAATAAACAATAAAACATAGCATAACAATTCAGAGAGGGTCTGAAGATGTGGCCCAGTGGAAGAGCACTTGCCTAGGCCTTGGTTCCATCCTCAGCATGAGGGAAGGAAAATACCCTGAGATAGAAGTATGTCCAAGGTACCATGGCTGCATAGGAGCAGGATCCTGAGCCACTTAGAGAGGTCAGGAAAAACTTCCTAGGGAATATACTATTTGAGTTGAGTCCTACAGGTTGAACCGAGTAAGCAAAGCTGAAAAGGTTGAAAAGGCATTCTAGTCAGAGGAAACACTTATCTGGAAAGGCACAGTAGTGAAAGATAGCCTGGCGTATTTGGTAAGCTGCAGTCAGTTGAGTTTGTCCACATTGCAGACTACATTGCAGAGTCCTGGGGGTTAGGAAGTGATGCCTCATAGGCCAGTGAAGGAAATTTTGCTTTTAAATATTTTGCATATTGGGATACAAAGTAAGATTGTGTCCGAATTAGGGAGTCTTCCACTTTAAAACATGATTTCAAAGTGTAAAATGAATGGGTAGAACTGCTAAGAGGTGAGTGTGGAGTGGTGGAGAGTTAGGAGCCGTATTACATAGTGCCTGTGGGCCGTGTTGGGGTATAAATCCCATACTCAGGGCAATGTAGAGCTATGGAAAGACTTTAAGGAGGGAAAGGACATTGACCAGTTTATTTTAGAAGCAATTACATTGGCCTGGGGGTGTAATTCAGTGGTAGAGGGCTTGCCTAGCTGTCACAAGGCCCTGGCTTCTATCCCCAGCACTGCAAACAAATAAGTAATACATAAAAAAAGAATACCTACCATTATCCTAAATCCCCTTTTCTCGATAGTTTCTTA
>PVLD010032504.1:0-14574 GCA_004027595.1 Dinomys branickii
TGTATACACCCATGTATGTTATAGTATAGTCTGAGGCAGCTATATCTCTTCCCAAGGCGAGAGTCCAAGGATATAGATAAACCCAGGAGTACAGTTATTATCACAGGGAAGATGAATGATTGAGTGGTAGGGCAACGGAGATGAGGGAGGAGAAAAATTGAATGATCAAATGGGCCATCATCTGTGTAACTGAGTAACATGTAAAGGTAACATGTAGGACAGCATCCAGAGCTAATTCCCTTCTATGTTCTCTATAATTCTGTATTTCCTCAATCGTTTTTGTATTAACAGAAGTGAATATAACTTTATATTATACAGCATCCAGTGCAAATTCCCTACTATCTTTTCTATAATTTGGTATTTCCTTTAGTGTTTTTGTGTTAACTAATGTGAAGATAACTACATAATACAACATCCAGTGCTAATTCCCTACTATATTCTGTATAACTTTGTATTTTCTGTATTGTTTATGGCTTTTCTGGTTCATATGTCTCCATTCTTTTGTCTTTAAAATAAAATTTAAAAAAAAAAGAAGTTTATCGTTCTTGAGTCATACATCCTAGACAGAGATAACGAAGCCAACCATGCCAAAAGGTGTAATAGAATGAACACATTACGTGGGGATATCTGTTAAGCAAGAGGGGAAAAAAGAAATTCAAAAAGGACACAGGAGTCCCAGCCTGCACGGTAAGCGGCTGGGCAGGTCGTAGATGGCAGTAAGAGGGGCCGGATGTGAAAGTGCTGGCATTAAGTCCAGCGACTGCCTGCCTCCCTGGCTCCACTGCCTACATCCCGCACAGAGCTCACCAGTCTGCTTGACGTCCCCATCTGTTAAAGTGATCAGGAATATGCTGTGGCTTGAACGGCTGCCACAGCCTGAGGTGCCAGTCAGAGGAGCCTCTGGAGTAGGAACAAGGGCACCTAACAAGTCCACCAGTCATAAAGCTCAGCAAACAACGCTGGGACTGGGGTGCACCAGGGGTCATGGAAGCTGGGAATGGCTGGGGTGATTACAGATGTAAGGTGGACATCACTGATCCACCACCTCCAGCAGGAGAGGCAGAGCAGGATTCAACACTCACACACAAAAGTATCAGTCTGGAAACAAAAAAGATCTTAGTAATGACTCACTTATTCTCTCTCATGTCTGGTGGATACCAGTACTGCAGACCTTGGGAAAAAACCACTCATTCAGAAACACAGAGGGAATTTTTGGACTCAATTCTATTTTTCTTCATTGTTTGGGGTATTCTTTTTTTTCTTTATTTTGTACTGTTTTTTTCTTCCTGCTCTTCTTCCTTGTTCTTTTTTGTGAGTTTTATCTAATTAAGTTCTTTTATTCCTTAATACAATACTTTATCTCACTTTTCTCTCTTCCTCATCCTCCTGTTTCTTATATTTGATATTTTACTTTTTGTACTTAAAAACAAGAGAACACAGAAAATGTATCCAACAGCTCCTCAATGACACAGCAAATACTAATCTAAGATTAATTGGATTAGTGAAAAATCAGAAGACAGGACAAATGGCATAAAAAATCTGTTACAGAAGCAATAGCAGACAACTTCTTTCAAAAATACAGGGAAGGAATTTAACATAGAGATAAGTGAGGTATATAGAACCTCATGTACTCAAAGTCAAAAAGCCTCTCCATGACACAATATAGTCAAAATCTCAAAAGTCCAACACAAAAACAGAATCCTAAAAGCTATTAGAAAAAAACAACAAATCACTTATGAAAGTATATTAGAGTTAGAATTACAGCAGAAGTCTCAACATAAACATTAAAAAGAGGTTAGATTTTTCAAGCCCTAAAAAAACCAACTTCCGCAGATACACAATGCAAAACTCTTTCAAACTTGATGGAAAAATAAGGCCTTTCAATGATACAGACCACCATAAGAAATTCATGACCACCAAACCAGCACTCCAAAAAGTTCTTGAGGACATCCTAGAAAGAGATAATGAAGTAGAATGAATACACCAAGCAGGAGCATCAGTTAATCAGAAGCAGGGAAAAGGGAATCCACAGAAGAAATTAATACAATGACAGGAGTAAGTTAGCACTTTTTAGTAACAACTCTCAAAGTAAGTGATCATGACTCCCCAGTCACCAGACACAGATTGGCAGATTGGATCAAAAAACAAACCCAAGGGTATTCCCTGTAGAGAACACTTAATCTAAAAAGAAATTCATAGATTAAAAGTCAAAGAATGCAAAACAATATTTCATGCAACAAGAGCCCCAAATTAAGCAGGAGTGACTACTTTATTTTCAGACCAAGTAGACTTTAAGTCAAAATTGATTAGATGAAACAAAGAAAGTCACTTTATATTGGTTAAAGGAACAGTGAAGCAGGAAGAGATAACAGTGCACCTACGGAGCATCAGCACACCCAACTGAAAAAATAAAACACTACTGTATATAAAAGATCAGATAATCATCACCACTGTTACAGTGATGCATATCAGTATCTCACTAGCACAAATAGATGAATTAGAGAAAATATCAACAGAGATGTATGAGTTTTGAACCACACATTCAAGCAAATGGAGCTGACATTACATTTACAGAGTGTTCTACCCAATGACAGGGAACACATTCTTCTCAGCAGCACATGGAACTGCCTCCAAAATAAATCACAAAGTAGCACATAAAGCATGCTTAAATGTTTATAAAAGCGTAGAAACTATCCCATGCATGTTATCAGATCATAGTGCAATGAAACTGCAAACCAATGGCAACCACAGAAACTACATAAACACACAGATATTAAACAACACAATCTTGAATAATCAATGGGTAAGAAAAGAAATTAAGGAAAAACTTAGTCAGTTCCTATAATCAGCCAGGGATATAGCTCAGTGGTACAGGCGCCTGCCTGGCAAGCACATGGTCCTGAGTTTGATTCCCAGTACCAAAAAAGAAGAAAAAATTCCTATAATCAAATGTTAATGCCAGTACAACATACCAGAATTTGTGGGATAAAATGAAAATAGTTCTAAGAGAGAAGTACAGAGTGCAGAGCTGTGAATGCTCACACCAGAAAAAGAAAGCAATCCAAAATAAATAACATAATGGTAAACCTCAGAGTCCTAGAAAACAAAAACAAACCAAATCTAAAGCTGGTAAAAAGAAGGCAATTATAAAGATCAGAGTAGAAATTTATTGAGATTAAAAGAATAATACACAATAAATCAAAAAGCTGGTTCTTTGAAAAAATAAGCAAAATATACAAACCAAACTATTAGCCAACTTTACTATAAAAAGGAAATAAAGGACCTAAATCAATGCAATTAGAAATGAAAAAGTCAAAATAATAATGGACACCACCAAAATCCAGAATCTCCAATAAATTGGAGAATCAAACAGAAATGAATAGATTATAAGATGCATATGATTATCAAGGGTGAACCAAGAAGATATAAAAACACTTAATAATCCAATAACAATGAAATAGGGGCAGTAATTTTCTAAAAACCTACCTACTAAGAAGAGCCTAGAATACAATGGACTTACCACTGAATTTAATAAGACCTTCAAGGAAGATCTAAGGAATACCTCTCAAACTTTTCAATGAAACTGAAAACAAATACTTCCTAACACTTTCCTGGAAGCTAGCATTGTCTTGATTCAAAAAGCAGACAAGGACTCAACTAAAAATGAAAAGTGCACACCACTCTCTTTAATAAACATCGATGCAAAGGTCCTCAATAATAAGCCGGCAACCAGAATGCAACAAATCTTTTTTAAAAAACCATACACCATGACCAAGTAGTCTTCATCACAGGAACACAAGGATGGTTCAACATATGTGAATCAAATCGATAAAAGCACTGCATCACATAATCAGAAACAAACATAAATGATCATCTCACTAGACACAGAAAAAAATTCAACAAAATCTGCATCTTTTCATAATAAGAAAAAATAACTCTGAAGAAAGTAGATACAGAAGGACCTTATCTCAATCTGATAAAACTCATTTATGACAAACCTACCACCAACATCAGGCTAAATGGGGAAAAACTAAAAGCTATTTTTGTAAAATCAGGAATGACCTAGGATATCACAGGATATCCAGCATTACTACTTCTATCTAACACAGTATTGAAACTTTTGCCAAAGCAGTCAGATAAGAGAAAAAAAATGACATGTATACGAAGATTTTATTAAAGGTAGAAGTTGAACTTCACAGATGACCCTTTATATAGAAGACCTTAAAAATTCCAACAGGGCTGGGGATATAGCTCAGTGGAATAAGCGCTTGCCTAGCAAGCGCAGGGTCCTGAGTTCGATCCCCAGTACCACTAAATAAATAAATAAATAAATAAATAAAAATAAATAAAAATTCCAACAAAAAATTGATAGCAGTAATAAGCTAATTCAGTAAGGTAGCAGGATATGAAATCAACACCCAAAAATCAATAGTGTTCCTGTATACCAATAATTAACCCACCAAGGCAGAATTAGGAATAAATATTATTTGTAATAGCTTCAAAAGTATTAAATACTTCAGCAATAACAAAGTGAAAGGCTTCTGTTACAAAAACTATAGCATTTTGAAAAAGGAGACCCAAAGGGACATCAGAAATGGAAAGATATCCCCTGTTCCTCATTAGGCAAAGCCAATATATTTCAAAACTGATTTATAGATCTAATGTAATTCCAATCAAAACACCATCAGCTTCCTAATAAAACTGGAGATAATAATCCTAAACCTGATTTCAACTGTCTCATCTCTCACTTCCTAACATTCATGTATGAGTCATGGTATTGTGTAGAAAGCCACGAAAATCCAACTCAAACTACCTTTGACTGAAAGAGCATTTACTACCTCAAGGTATACAAACAGAGGATGAGGAAATAGGCTATGAAGTCAGAGAGGAAGCTGAGCCTCAAAAACAACCTGAAACACGAAGGCTCCCCGGGTTCATTACCTGACTCATTCGTATATCTGTTCTCTATGTTGTCAATTTAGCTCTTTCTGTCTAAAGCTGTAGGGAGCGGCTGACACTGGAAATTGGTCGCGTGTGTGGGGGCAAGAGAAGGCCAAAGTGCCTAAAGCAGTCAAGCTACCTCGGTCCTAAGAAAAACACCTTCCCTAAGACAACTCCAGTCGTTAGCCGCGAAGCAACGCTGTGTCATGATCATAACTTTGTCAAAAGTGTAAATAAGTGCCCCTGCAGTGGTAGTTCAGTTGTTCTCCTCCCATTAGGTGAGACAGGGCCCCACCTGGCCGCAGGTTTTGACTCTTGTCTATATTTTCCTCATCCCATCACCGTTTTTCCCTGGGAACAGTGAAAGCCCTGTGGGTCCCAGCATAAAGCCAACAAATACGGGCAGTGAAAGCTCCAAGATCTTCAGCTATGAGGGGGGTTGCTATAGTTTGGAACCCAAATGTACTGATGGCTTGATCCTTGCAGTGATGCTATTGGGAAGGGGTCATACAGGGCATGTCCTGTGGTGCCACAGCCCCCTCTTCCTCTCCTGGCCACGTGAATAGTTTTGCTCCACTGTGTACTCTCAACATGCTGTGCTGCATCACCACAGGCCCAAAGAAACAGAGACAGTCAGTCATGGATGGGAACCTCCAAATCTGTGAGCCAAAATAGAGTATTTCTCTGCAGAAGTTGAGTATTTCAGGGATTTTACTATAGCGATAGAAAGCTGAGTAACAGAGACACAAATAGAAATATTTTCTCAGGACACACTCCAGTGAGCTAATTTTGAGTAAAGTATACATCTTTGATCCACCCAAATATAGCCAATTAGATATGGTCATACAGGAACATGGGTCCTTTGATTGTAACTATGGTAGAACCTAGGGGAAAGCAGGATATATGGTAGAAATGTCCATACAGATTCACTAAACTGGTATTTGAAAGCAACTTACAATACTATTTGTAAAAAATTTAATGATATTTTTCAGTGAAAATGGATACATTCACATGAAAAATATAAAGATGTATATAGGAGATAATCTCAATTTTAAAAATATAATGTACACTAAGTGTAAGAAAATGCACTAAAATATGAATAATGTTTATCTTGGATAAGTGAGCTGTGGCAATTAGGGTGTACTGTTACCTTGGTTTACTCTGAGATTCATCCTGGGGATCGGTGGAGCATAAGCCTGGATGCATCTGGGTGGTCATGGAGGCACAGCTTTGGCACCTATGTCTGGTCCCTTGCCCTTCCCTCTGTGGTACTGGCCCACTGCTTTGCTTCCCAGTCCCCATGAAGTAAGCAGCTTTGTTGTGCCATGCTCCACATTTCTCCACCATACTGTTTCTCCCTGGGAGCCACCTGACTATAAATGGACCAAGACCAATGAACTTGTGATGTAAAGTAAACCTCTTCTCCTTTCAGCTGTGCATGTCAGGTATTGTGTCTCAGTTATGAGAAAGCTTCCAAATATAGAAAACTTGGTATCAGGAGTGGGGTTATTATGACCATATTTCACCATGTAGCTTAGAAGCCTTTGAAACAAGTTTGCTGAAGTAACTTGAAAACATTTGGAGATATAAGGCAGAGAAGCCTTACAATACAGTAAGGAGAGCCTGACTGGTGATTCTGGCTGGAGCTCAGAAGACCAGAATGCTGGCAGAAATGAACATAGTAAAGGCCAGGTTCAGGATGTTTTATTAGAAATAAGGACTCCACTGGCACTAGGACTAGAGGCCATGTATTACACTCTGGCAAAAAAAAAAAAAAAGTCTATATTTTGCCCATGTCTTGAAATTTTGCAAATAACTAAAATTGCAGACTCTGGACCAATTACTCTGGCAAATGAAATGTGTGGAATGGGTACTTCTGAGTGCTTTTCGGCAGACGTATAGTGAGAATCAGGAACAAAAAAAATAGAATGGAAAATTTTGAAACGCTAAATTTTTGGTCCAGAAAGAATCAAAGAACTATGTGTAAAGATGTAGCCAACAGGTGTGTGAATGCTAAAGAGATTAACACCAATAAAAAGCAATTGAGTACTTTGTGGCACAGAGAAGAAAGATTTCTTAAGGAAATCTTAGAAACCAGCAAGACATCCTGCCTCATACAGACTTCAAGGGACAAAAGAGTCAATCCTTCATTTGAGAAGAGAGTCCCTAGAACTCCTGCTGGAGAAGGGTCTACTAGAAAATTTGTTTCCAGAACACACTTCCCTGTGTTCAGTGTTCAGGCACTCAGAGGCTGCTGCAGCTATAGTCCAAGGTGGCCTGGCTAATGCTTCTGCTGGCAGCAGATCTTGGCATTGTGCACATAATAGTGGTTTTATCAGCATGCAGAATGCAAGACTTGTAATATCAGGGAGGCTTCCACCTAGATATTCAAAGAAAGGCCTAAAAGGTCAAGAAAAGAGCCCTTCACAAGACATTGCATGAAGCTGTGGGAAGGAAGTCAAAGTTGCAGTGGAGACCCAGGAGGTTAAAGACAGCAAAAACATGAAACATTTGCCAGGAAAGCTGCCAGGGGAGAATGAAGCCAGCCCAAGACAGAGACTATATGGGCAACAAACACCAAGACAAAAGGGCGGGGCCACCCAAGCCCTTTGGAACCTTCATCTCACTACCCTGTGCTTCTTTGACAGGAGGTGTGTTGCTGGGTTCCGGTCTTATTTTGTTTTGATTCTTTTAACTCCCCATTCCTCTCTTTGGGAAGGGAAGCATTGATCCTGTACCATTGTACCTTGGGATTGTGTAACTTGTTTTTTATTTTTTACAGAGATTCATAGATAAGAATTTGTCTTGAGTCTCAGAAAAAACTAACCTAGATTTTTTTAAATGCTAGAACTAATGAGACTTTGGGGAAAGGCTTATTGCATTTCTGTTGTATACCAGATATTTATATTATGTTAGGTGGAATTATGAACTTACTATTGGCTTTATTTGGAGATTCAGCAGGATTTAAGGAACATTTTTTAGTATAAAGTTGACAAGCGGTGGGATGTAGCCAGTTTTGCTAGTGGTATGACCTTCAGCAAATTATTTAATTTATGGAGCCTCAATTTCTCTCACCTATTATAAAAGTACCTCTTCAAACATATAACAGGATTCTCTTATGGATTAAGTGGAATACCATCCATGATCTACTCATGCTGAGCCTACAATGTGGCAGTCCTTCATCAAAAGTTCATTTTCAGCCAGATGGTAGCATACACCTGTAATCCCAGCACTCCGGAATGCTGAGGCAGGAGGTTGCAGGTTTGAGCCCAACCCTAGTGAGAGTTTGTCTTTTAAAAAAGGATGTAGCTCATTGTGAAGGCCATGGATTTACTCCCCTGTAACAAAAGAAAAGTTCATTTTCTTCTTCAATTCCCATCACAAATCCTTTCCTTCTCTCCCCAACCCATTTCAACGAAGACCATTTTCTATCAAGCCTAATGGGCTGCATGAGCAAAAGCAAACCATGATTTTCCTTGCACATATACATTCACTAAGCCAGAGGGAAAGCTAAGCCTTTCAATTCACAGAAAGTCACAGTGGTTGTGAACTTCACTACTAGATGAAAAAGAAAAAAGCCACATGAAGTGTTTTGGAAATGTAACTGTGGTTAATAACCAGAATCATGGCCTTCACTATGGTTCTGTTGTTACTGTTCACTTCCATATTCATTTGTTTTGCTTCCTAATCTCTTTCCTCTGAAATAATAAAGCTTAAAAATTACATGAAAGTTATTCTATGGGGAAACTTTTACACATCACTAAATGCTGTTTAAATTGGCCTAGGCAAATCTCTCATTGTATTAAGGAATTGGAATACAGGAAAATTAAAGACCTATCAAATTTCCCTGAATCATTACATTCTCTAACTAAATACTTTGAGGGGTCTATTATTAATAAACATCTCAGAGATGCAACTCATTACCTTAGTTCTGATGGAGAAAGTACAAGAATACCAACATTTCTTGACCTCTAGTAGACCACGGATACTTTAAGAATACAATCATCCCTCTCCTCAGAGAAAAACAAAGGCATTTATGAAATTTTGCCCATTTTTCAGTTCAAATGATTAACTCTATCCATAAGACACTTACAGGCCTTTTTGTGAACTGAAGTTGGTACCCTGCTTAGCAAGGCTACCATATCTAAGTATTCTACATGAACACTTCCAGTCTTGTGAAAACATTCTCACGATAAAACCAGTTTTGAAAGAAGAAGTAGTGGAAGAACTATAGGTATTTTGAAAGGACTTTAATATAAACAATTCTGTATCTGCTGCCTGAGACAAAACGCAGAGTGAGTTTTTTCACACACACCCCCACTTGCTCCATACCCTCTTCACCCCTCTGACCCCTGGAGGGTTCTCCTCTCAGTCCCATGCCCTGACACCAGTCTCATACAGGCTCCAGGAGTATATCCGTTCCCATCATGAGGCACAGAAAGGGAGTGTACATTTGCTTAGTCTGCTCTGAAAGGTTTAAGGATTTATTGAATGGAGATGAGATAATATAGTGCAAATAATGATTATAAGTGTGACAAATACCAGTTGTTGAGCATCTATTATGTGCCAGGCACTGTGCCAGGTACTTAGTATTCATCATATAAAATCTTCTCAACATGCCTGCAAAGCAGGTGTTGTTATAATATCCATTTCACAGATCTACAATATCTTACAGGCAGAAAGTGGTTGAGTTGGGATTGCATTCTGTCACCAAGACTAAACTCTGACTAAATGATGCCCTAGAGGGTTCTTCAGTGTCTTTACTCCAGACAGACTACCAAAAGAATAAAAGAAAGGGGAGGGAGGGAGGGAGGGAGGGAGGAAGGAAGGAAGGAAGGAAGGAAGGAAGGAAGGAAGAAAGGAAGGAAGGAGCAGGCAAACAAGCAGACAGGCAAAAATCTAGCTCAAGAACTATGAATGAATTCTATGACCCTTTCTGTGCCCACATAGTGAGGGATGGTCTCTGCTTTCTGTAACTTCTCATATTTTTTCTAAATCAATTATTTAACATGTGTTCCATGCTGTTGTGTAGAATTATTCATTCAGCATAAATTTTTAAATCACATATTAGGTGGAAAGAATTAGACCCTGAGGAGCGACCAGTGTATAAAACTCAGTCCTTGACCTCAAGGCCTCAGTTTAAAATAGAGAAGTATAAAAACATCATTGTAATCTAATGTAGGGAGTTGGAAAGAAAGGTTCTGGGAGCACTTAAGGGATCTGGGACTGCTTCGTGGGAGAGACAGACAGCCCGAACCTGGACAGACAAGTAGAACATTCCATGAAGGCAGGAAGTGAAGGAGGAACAGAAGGTGGACACCGAGCCGCAGCTCGGGCAGCAAGAGGAGACCTGCAGAGCTGAGCACTGGGAGCCTGACGGACGTGGTCGCTCACCTAAACCAATTCCCATGGAAGAGCATGAAGAGCAATGAACTTTAAGACGGCAATCAGCATGCTCAGACTTGCATTGTATTAAGTTCTCTTGGGCTTCGCTATGGAACACGGATTGCAAAGGCTGAGACTGGCAAAGGGAGATCAGTGTGGGGGCCGCCATAACAGTTCAAAGGAGGAAGAATGACGGGCTCATTTAAGCAATGGGAGGGAAAAGAAAGAAATGCAATAATGGTAATCTCAGTCTCTCACACACACGTGCACGCACACACGCATACACATACACGCACACACATGAACACATATGTGTGTACACACTTGCACATGAACACACACACGCACACACACGCTGTCTCTTCCTCTTGTTCTCGCTCACTCGCATTTCGACTGTAGACAAAAAGATTAGCATTCAGTGAGCATTTATTACAAAGCAGTCTCTTTCCCAAGGGCTTTATATTGGACAACATTTAGTCCTCAAAATAAGCCAATTCCTCACTATAGAGATGAAACAGGCTTATAAAACATAGCTAAGGTTTTGAGGTTGGAGACATTATCTTATATGTCTTTCCTTTTGTATCAATACTGACTGACGACACCAAGACAGGAGAAATTTAAAATTGTATAAATCGGTCCATACAGTTATTCAGCAGGGGGACAAAATTTAATGGAAGGAGGTAACTGCCCATCTCCCAAAGAGCTCGGAGACCGTATGATGATTTGTTAAGCACGCTTTGGAACAAAAACCCTACATTTTATGGAGGTTTTACTCAGAAAATCCTAAAGCTCCCAAGAATACTAACATTTCCAGGGCTTGATGATTCCATGAATTTAAAGGAGACACCATTTGATAATTAGGAGAAAACCCTTGAGCTTGCCGACTCTCTGTCGGCATGAAAATCACCAGTGATCTCAACTACACATGCAGCCACCATGTTGTCCTCTGGTGCCTTTCTGAGACCCTCTTGCTCCGCTCCCCATGGGAACTGGACAGAAAGAAGCACCCACTTAGTGCAGAAAGGACACCTCCATTACACAAATGTCCCTGGAAACTAGTCAAAGAGTAAAAGAGAGAAAAGGATATTTTATTAAATCCCTCTTAAGTCCACTTTAATTTCCAGAAGCACTGGCATGTAATAATATGCTAATTTTCATGGAAAATGTAGCAATTTAAAGTGGAATTAGGGATATACCCTGAAGAAAGGTTGAGAATCTCTCCGATCGGGGAGTGCACCTTTACTGCTTTTCTGCTATTAACTTGCTCTGGGACTCTCATGCCTCTCTCAGCTCCGTTTGTACCTCATTTGTACAATAAAGAATAATAGTTAACAACTACCTCACGGGGATGTACTGAAAGAAATAATGAGCTAATGCAGATGGGGAACTTCCTCCTGCCTTGAGATCTTTGGATGAAAGATTCAGCACATTAAACCCTAATAAATTTTAATGAATTAAAGAGGCACACAAGTTCTATTAAACATATGCACTTTGCAGGAATGGGCAGTGACAGCCTAAGCTATTTAAAAACTTTTAGTGTGTGACGTATGAAAATGTTTAAATACAAGATCATTTTCTCACTCTTCTCCTTGTGGATGAAAACCCTACAGTGCTCAAGTTTGTCTTCTCCTGAAACTGTGGAGGAGAGCGGAATGTCCCATGACAGCACTTCAAAGGAAACGCAGTTGCTCTGAAGCCATCTCTGGATAATCAAATGGTCTGAAGTCTAATTTCTGGAACTTTAGGAGAAAGGGCCTCAGAGCGACTTGATGCTTGAGTCTTGAGCCCATCTGTCTCTCATGGCTTCAAAGCAGGAGGAGTGTGGGCAGCTGCCAGGAATGACCACATTCTAGGCTGAGGAGTAGTGCTGTGTTCCTTCAGCATCCTTCATTGTAAAAACTGTCTTTTAGGAAGTGTTTCTAAATCAATTTTCTTATAATTAACATTTCCTAAGGCAAATCAGCTTCTACATTAGCAAGTGTTGGCCTTGATTTATATGCTAGTTTAAATCTTACCAGAGGGCATGTTTCTCATTTTGGAGCTGCGGCCTACAAGGCTACCTGAGTGCTAGTACATAACATGGTCATTATCTCACTCCAACACATTGCGTTTGCAGGATGCAGAGAAAATACAAAAATAAATGTCTATTCCCATAAGTCAGGGAGTGCCGCAGTAATTTTAAGATCTAAACTTTTAAATTAGAATCAATTACTCCAGATTAATGTTTCAATATGAAATCTTAGGCATAAATTATAATAGCAGCTCATAAGAATTATTTGGGGAATAGACGGATGGGTTCTGTGGAGCTGGGATTCCTAACAAGAGCTTTGACATTCTTGAAGGCTTAAACAGCTAAGTGCAAAATCCTCAAACAGAAAGAATTGTCTAGAAAAATAAATATATTCCAGTGGAAAGAGGTCATCAATCTGATTGGACTCATAGATCAGAGAAAAAACAGCCAGTACTCAAAAGCTAGGCTGTTCAACTGGTCTCTGAGACAGGGGTAGAGAAACCAGCCATGGGTAAAATAAATTATAGAACATAGAGGAATGCTGCATTTAAAGAATCTATAGCAGTACAGAGCTTCCAGGTCTTATTTTTGTGAAACTGAAAAAAAAATTCAAATACAAACGAGTCACTGGGAAAGCAAAGCAACAAAGCCACCTGTCAGACCACTTCCCATTCCAGAGGGATCTGAGTCACCGAGCAGTGACTGGAAGGCAATGAATAATACCCACAGATGCCCAGGAGGAACAAAGTCGGAAAACCTGCCCCAGAAATAGCTACATCAAATCGGGAGGAAGAAAGTTGCACCCATCTGTAAACCCACTTTTAAAGTATTTTACCAGAACCAGATAACGAAAGTTGGAGTGTGCCTACCCCTACTATTTCCTTCACCACGTGGAGAAGGGTCAGTAAATGCCTCACACAGGTGTCCTCTCTCCCTTCTCTCCTGCCCACAGTAGCTGTCCCTTAGCAGAGGATGACAGCTGCCCACTGAGCACAGAGGAGGCCTCCCAATCTCTTTAAAACACGGCCCCTCTTACTCCCTAACTTTCAGCTGGAGCTGGACTCTAAACAGATGGCTATTTCCTTTCCCTAACTGAGAAGCTCATAAAGAAATGCTGCTATAATTAAAAAGCAGTGGTGTCTCTTTTATGCTAACGCTTACATATCCACTTGTAAACATCTTGAAAATTACCAACTATCATTCGGAGCCACCTCCTAGTGACCCTTCCTCATGTAATTTTCATTGATAACCACTGTTAAATATTTTATGTGATTCTTTCTAGAATCTGTATTTCCTTGGGTCTAAATGATTCCATTCTACTTTGAGCAATTTGATGGCACCCCTTCTGATGGGAAAAAAACCTGAAATACTACCAAGTGAAAGTAAGCATAATTTATGATGTTGCCAAATTCCAGTCATTAAAATTTGAAAAATGTGTGTCATACATATTTACATAGACTAAATCTTACAATTCAGCTCTTCTCTGTGAGATGCAGTTTTAAACTAAGAGTTCAATAATTCAAACCCACATACACAGACCCCACTCATCTAGATGCTTCTGGACATCATTTTCTACCAGTGTCCCCTGTCGGTGGAGACTTACCACCTCACAGTATCTCATTTCATGGCGAGAATACATTTGACTGAAAGATTTCTACTACAATGGTTCAAGTTTTCATATTTCCCATAAGTGTGAAAATGTCTTTCCAAAGCCTTTCTCTAAGATTCTAAAAGTGTTTCAGCCAAGAAGTATAACATTTTAGTTAAGAGAAAATTAGAATCTGATAACAATACCTTGACAAACTTTAATTGGTGGTTTTCTATAATGTACTGCAGATATTAGAGCTGAAAACAAAATTCCTTCTTATCTCCTAACATTTGTGTATATTTTGACAGATATAAAATGAATATTCATTTTCAACTTCCTGGAGAAGACTAAGAACTTGCAGATATCAAATGACTCAAAAATAGATAAGACTGAATCAGGACAAAATGTTAGTGACTAATAAGTTCATTTTTGTTATGAAGAACTGAATATGAACCTTAACCCTAACTTTAAAAAGAAGAAAGGGGCTGGGCGTGGTGGTGCACTCTTGTAATCCTAGCCCTAGGGAGGCTGAGGCAGAAGTGCTGTGAGTTCCAAGCCAGCCTGGGCTTTATAGTGAGTTCAAGGCCAGCGTAAACTGCATAATGAGACCCTGTCTAAAAAAAAAAAACCAAAAAAAAAAAAAAAAAAA
>PVLD010032505.1:0-12500 GCA_004027595.1 Dinomys branickii
CTCTCCCTGCCTCCTCCTTTTTTTTTTTAAGTACAAACAGCTATTCATTGCAGGAAATAATGTAAACTGCACAACATGAGTTGGAAAGTAGAACCTTCTCTGATCTCCCAGCTGGGATGTGGCTGTTCTTTCTCATTAGAGCTGGAACCCAGGTCTCTTTCATACTGGGCAAATGCTCTGCCCGAGCCGAACTACATCCCCAGCCTGAGCGCATTTCCTGTGGACGTGTTCTCCGCAGATGACACACACATGTATTCTTACTTACAGGCTAGGCGTGGTGGCACATGCCTGTAGTCCCAGCACTCGGGAGGCTGAGGCAGGAGGAGCACTGAGAGTCCAAGGCCAGCCTGAGCTACATAGTGAGATCCTGTGGCGAGAAAAAAACTCAAGGCTTCCCTTGTGGTGCTTGTCTCCTTTACAAGACTACTGCAGGCGTACCATCCTGAGGCGGGCAGCGGGTGGATGTGCGTGTCTGTGCAGCGCATTTCACAGAGCCACGGGCAGCGTGTGGGTCGGGAGGAGAACCCCCACCCCAGATCTTGGCTCAGCTCTTCCCACACAGGCGCTCAGGGCCCAGGCGCCCGCGCAGACCTGAGCACTCACTCTGCTCTAGCTAGGCGGGCGGGGTCCTCCCCCCGGGTCGTGGGGACTCTGTGGGTCTGCTCAGGCAGGGCTGGCCAAGGCACCGGTGAGGTGGCTCTGCTCAACTTTGCCAGCTGCTGGGCCCCGGAGCCGGGGCTGCACAGGGCCCTTCAGAGCCCTTGGCGGTGGTGACAGAGTCAGGAAGGCTTTTCCTGGGCACCATCCCTGCCACCCGACTGGCTCTCTCTCCACTCCAGTCTCTCCCCAGGTGACCTCAGAGCCTCCCAGGCTTTCTGCTTTGTCCTGTGCTGTGTTTTGGGACAGGGTCTCACTATGGAGCCCAGGCTGACCTTGCACTGGCAGTGATGCTCCCGCCTGAGCCTCCCGAGCTCTACACCTCACCTGTGAGCATCGTGTCTGGAGCACAGCACCCGGCACCTGGGCTCCCACTCCCACTCTCGGGACTGGAGGTAGAAATGTGACGATGGCTTTAAGCTGAGGTTGTCACCACCACCACGTTCCCCTGCTGCTCCCCGTGGAAGCCAAGGAGACACCTCCGCCACCTGGAGTTGCCCCCCGGTGGTGTCATCATGGTCCCCACACTGCCTCTCCTCTGCCTCCCTGCTCCCTGTCACGGTGATGGTGGGGCCGCCCCAGTCTCTTCCCCCCATGAGTGTCCTTCTGTCTGTCCCTTGCTGGCCACCATTCCCACCAGCTCCTGGCTCACAACACCCTGGTCTCTGGGTGCAGGGTATCCTGCAGGTCATTCCCTGGCCAGCAGTGTCTGCGGAGATGGCCCGCTCTTCCCAAATCGGGGCTTTTTTGTTGGTTTTTTGAGACAGGGTCTCACTAGGCAGCCCAGGCTGGACTTAAAACTCTCAGTGATCCTCCTGCCTCAGCCTCCCGAGTGCTGGGATGACAGGTGTGTGCTACTGCACCTGGCTCTCTGCTGCAGGTCTGAGAAATAACCAGCTCCCGAGCCCTATGCTCACTGAGCGCGGCTGGCCTATGTGATGGTGAGCTGCCTGCTGCACCCTGTCCCTGCTGCCCTCACATTTATGCACAGCATCTGGGTCGTTTTCTAAGAAATCCAGATTTGACGCAGTCGCTGTCCTCATTGCTGCTGCCTGGAGCCAGCACCTGTGCCCGGCTGTCGTGGTTGTTTTCCTCTGGTTGCTGAAACAAAATACCTGATGCCCAAATTAAGAAAGGAAAGGAAAGATTTACTTACCTCTGTGGAGGTCTCAGTCCATTATCACCTGGCTCCGAGGCAGGGTGGCACATGGCACAGGGCAACACTTCAAGGTGGCACAAGACAGCAAAGCAACAAGAGCAAGGAGGAGGGGGGCTCGCAGCCTCTTTCCCTCCCTTACACTGTAAGCAGGCTCCCTCCACCCAAGGGGCGAGGAGCACTCACACAATCTCCCGGCGCTCCCCTCCCCTCCGCTCACACAGGCTCAGAATGAATACAAAGTGAGCACCCCGGCCCCCTGCTGGGTCACTCAGTTAACCTTCTAAACTTCTCACATTGACACTACAACAATGTCCCCCAGCGGTGAGTGCCGTGCCCTTTTCACCCTAGGATGCAGAACTACTGCGCCACTCGGCCACTCCTCTGGACTCAAGTTGACACAGTGTAGTGTCCCCATGGCCGGCTATCCTGCTCCACGCCCTGTCACTGCCTGTTTCTCTGTTCTCTGCGGGTGTTGGGTACTGTCTCAGTCACTGTGCACTCTCAGCTGAAGCCGTCCCACTGTCTTAGGGACCAAGGAATGTCTTCCCAGGGCAAACTGCAGCCCCTGCGCTTTCAGAGCTGCATCCTCTTGGAGTCCACGTGCTCCAGTGCCAGTAGCCGCCAGCTCGGGTCGCGGCAGCAGCAGCAGCGCAGTGCCTGCCTGCGTGGGTGTCCTAAGGCTACGTCTTTCCCTTTGGTGCAACATGCTGACCTCGTGTCATCCTTGTTGGTATCATTTGAGTTTTTGTAGGGTTTTTTTGAGATAGAGGTCCTTGCTATGTAGTTCAGTTCAGGCTGGCCGTGAACTCAAAGTGATTCTCCTGCCTCAGCCTCCTGAGTGCTGGGATGACTGGCTTCCTTCTACTTTGGCATGACCCTAGCCTCACCCATGCTTGTCCTTGATGGATTTTCCTGCTCCACACAATGTGCCTGGAACACTGGCTCTAGCCAGAGGCAGGCCCTGGGCATGGAGTCACAGAGCAGGCAGATCCTGATTCTGCCCAGGCTTGGTCTGGACCAAGTGTGTATTTTCAGAGGAATGTGGGCGCTGAGAAGTGTATGATTTTCACAGGTGCAGGAAACCTCTGATGTCCCTGAAGGGACAGCTGGCCTGGGTGTTACAGTCTGGGGTTGCCATGGGGGCAGTGGGCTCACCCTGGGCTTGGCCTCCCATGCCCTCCCTGGCCAGCATGGGACCCCACAGTCCAGCTTTTCTCCTGGCTGTGGTACCCGAGTGGGCTGAACCCGGGTCCTGGCGCGAGGGAGGCACGGTGCGCTCTGTGGCCTGCTCCTCAACCACCATTCCCGTCCTCAACAGCACCTCTGTGTGTGGCAGCTCGGGTGGCCTGTCCCTTCCCTCTCTTGATGGCCTGGTGCCCAGCCCCTGTGGCACTGTGCCTGGCAGGCTCTCCCTGTGCTCTGGAGAGAGGCTGTCAGCATCGCTTGTCCTCAAGTCACTTGGCCCGAGGTCACAGTGCTCCAGGGTTTGACCCACAGTCAATGAAAAAAATTCCCTCTGGAATACAAAAGCCTGTCCGGCCCAGCTCCCAGAAAGCCTTGCTGGTGCTGGTGCCTCTGGGCTCCTCAAGGCTACCTTGGCACCTGCCTCAGGCTCAAGTCCCCTCCCCACATCTCCTGTTCCTTTCTTCTGCCTTCTCCAGGTGCTGACCCCTGGGATACTCTAAGGTAAACACCCTGCACCCTAACCCATCTCCGACTCCACTGCAGGGCGAGAAGACCATGGCCTACCAGCTGGCCTATCCAAGGACGTGCCTGGGGAGAAGGGAAGCGAAGACCATGGGGGCCAGATGCGGTCCATGGATGCAGGCTGATTCAGCCGAGGTGAGGGGAGGGGTGAGAGGAGGCTCGGCAGGTGGGACCACGGTTCCCCAGGGCCTCCCAAGGAGTGAGGCCAGCTGGCTGCGGCACACAGGTGCAGGGAGGAAGCTGCTGCCCACGCCGGCCGGGAGCCAGGGCCTTGGCAGTGCCAGCTGGGTGAGGCTGGAGCCAGGCCTGGCAGGAGGGCGCACCCGGAACCAGAAAGCTGCACCTCTGCTAAAGTGGGGGCCGAGGCAGCGGGGGGCGGAAGCTGGGAATGTGTGCACCGGTTGCAGGCTGGGCCGGTGGCAGGCGTGGGCGATGCCCCCAGGGCAGGTGGAAGCTCCACGCCTGCCACCTCCCACAGCCTCTCACCTCTGCCAGGGAAGCAGCTGCACTGCCAGGGACTAAGAGTGTGAGCGGTTAGGTAAGCAGGCACGGTCAGGACTGCCCAGGGAGGAAGTGCAAGCCCCACTCCCAGCACGGAGCCCTGGGCACCCTAAGTGTGAGACACAGAGAGCTTCTCCTGGTGGTGTGTTCATGCCTGTACTTGTGTTCACCCTTCACCTTGCCCACGTTTAGCCTGATGGCCCTTTGCACATTTTTTTGTGGTCTTGGGGGTTGAACCCAGGGTCTTTGCTCTGAAATGCACCCCCAGCCCTTTTCTGAGATACCCTCAGCCTTGAATTTGCAGTGATCCTCTTGCCTCAGCCTCCTGTGTGTGTGGGGATGACAGGCATGCGTCACTGCAGCTGCACCCTGGTGTGAGTGAGGAAGACCTCTCCTGCTGCCACGGCTCTGGTCACCTCCCTGCCATGGCACTCTCCTGTGTCACTGTGTGTCTGCTGTGCTTTTACTCAACAGGAGTGGGCGGAGCATGGAGCTTTTTGTTCCTGTTGGGTGTACGTGTGGCTGTGTGTGCTCACACTTGAGGTACCAATCATCTCTCCAGGCTGGTATCCCCCAGGGTATGCGGCTTGGACACAGCCCCTGCAGGGGACGTGAGTGTGGAGGGCTTTGGGATCAGTGGACAGGCTGGGGCTCACCCCGGGTATCTCAAGGGACAGCATGTGCTGGCGGTTGTCACAGCATCTCCTGTGTGCTGTTTTATTCTGGTGCAATGGGAGGTAGATATTACAAGCTCTTTCTTTAAATTTTACTTTATTATGTTATTTGTGTTTTTATGACAGGTTCTCACTGCATAGCCCAGGCTGGACTTGAACTTGAGGTGATCCTCCTGCCTCAGCTTCCCGAGCGCCGGGATGTCAGGCATGTGCTTCTTGGCTGGCTTTGTTATTTTGATCTTGGGCTGTCCAAAGAGATGAAGAGGATTCTGTGCCTGACGATGTGAGCACCTCCAAAAGCACTGTACGTCTCCCTGGCCGGCATACTTGGGCCCAAAGACAAACACGAGTGGTTTGGGAGAGGATACAGGAGAGGCAAGAGTCTGTGCATGGAGGGTACTGGGGATGGGGCTAGGGCAGCACAGGAGACTGCAAGCAGGAGAGGCCTGGCCAGGGGGGGCCTGGCCCGAGTCCATGGCTGTCCACACCTTCCCGCTTGGCTACTCTCCTTACTCTGTCCTGTGCCCAGCTCTTCTGCTGTGTGGGCCCTGTCCCTCAGGCCAGGGGATGTGAGCCGAGCCGAGAGCCCCTCCTGCCCCTCTGGCGACAGCAACAGTCACTTGAGGCTCCGAGGTTCCGGCTTGCCCCACTTGAAGTCGGTTTTGAGCTCCAAGGGACTCTGTTCTGTTAGAAGCTTTGACTCCGGGGACCCAGGGCTGCGTGGAGGCCTCAGGGTTGGGGCCCCTGGCCAGAGCCCAGAAGACGACTGAATCGTGGCGCAGAGACCAGAGAGCTGAGGGGCAGGAACCCCCGTGGCCCAAGTGTCCGGCAGGAGCCCCAGAGCCTGCTGAACCTGAAGCCCTGGAGCCCATCCCGGATAGGAGTTGGCATGTGGCAGGTTCATTGGGGCTTGGGGGTGCCTGAGTGACTTTGTAGGTGCAGAGTATCTGTCAGGGCAGGTCCAGGAGTTGGCGCCTGCTCGGGAGGACACAAGCTGACCACACTCTCTGCGGAGCCTGGGAGCTGGCCTGGAGTAGGCGCCTGTGCTCAGCAGAGACAGTGACCTCTCAGCGCCCATGGCCACCTCGGAGGGGCCGGCACAGTGCCACTCCAGGAGTATGGCGATTACTCCTGGCCTTGTCCAGCTGCAGTGCCCATATCCTTTTGTGGGCATGATGGGGGCGCAGCAAGGGTCCCCTACACAGTCTTGTCTCTGGGTTCTTCCATGGACCAAACAGTTTTTGTGCTTTTTCTCTGTGTTTCGATTCTCTCAGCCCCAGGAAACAGCTTTTATTTGGTCAGCTCTAGTCATAGGCTTGTGCAGGGAGAAAGGCCCCTGCCCTGGCTGATGGAGCTCCTGCCCTGTAGTGTGCACTGGCCCACTGGCACCAGGCGGTGGCGCCAGAGGGGTGGCCTCTTACTCCTCACTGTACAACCTTAAGTCTGGGGTTTGTCCTTTGCTGGCCACCCAGGTCCACTGGGAAGTGCTGCAGAGGGAAACACATTCCCTCTGGAGAGACGCAGAGGTTGCACACATAGGCCCCGAGGTCTGTCCTTGGCGCTCTCTGCTGTGCAAGTGTTTGTCCCCTACTGTGTTGACAGCAGTTGCTTATGCAGGTGTATGTGGGCCCAGGAGGAACCTAAATGCTCCTACCCTTGTCAAGTCAGGATGCCCTCTGGTGACACACCAGAGCCAGGGTGCCACATGTACCTCCATATTTGATTTCATAGCTTGGTATGGTGGCACCCACCTGTAATCCCAGCACCCAAAGGCTGAGGCAGGAGGAATCCTGCAAGTTCAAGGCCAGCCTGGGCTACAAAGTGAGGTCAAAGTCAGTGTGGACTACATAATGAGATCCTGTCTTGACAACAAAAACATATTTGATCCTGTCAGCCTTGGCTGTGGGTAGAGGCAGCCATTTACACCACCATAATGTTGCATGCAATGCCCAAGTGTAATGCAAATACCCAGGTTCTCTCTGGCAGGCCAGATATGGGAAAGCTGGGGAACACAGACCTTACTGGAAGTTCAGAACAGCTGTGGGACGGGTACCATGACCATCTCCAATTTATCTATGAGAGAATGGAATCTCCAAGGGGTTGCAAAACTAGACCAAAGTCACAGGCCCTAGGGTCCCTGTGCCTGTGACCTCAGAGCAGAAGTCCTGACCCTGGCTGCATATGGGATGCTGAGGAACTTTGGTAAAAGGAAAAGCCGGAACTTGTCACAGCCAAGTGAAATCTAAGGAGACAGGATGACTAATGAAATGGTACCAGGACCAGGGGTAGGACAGAAGAAGACATTAGAGGAAAACAGAAAAATCTAAATAATATGAGGTGTGATTGAAAAATAGTGAATGTTTAAATTTGAAAACCTTTATGACAGTAAAAGACACATTGCCATAAATCCTCCTCACACTCCCACTAGCTTCTAACACTCATCCGACTCTCCTGGCCGTTTCCTGCAGCAGCTCTGACGTCCTCTCTCCTGAGGGTCTTTGCTGCCTGGATGTCCCGAATTGACTCAAAACGTTTCCCTCTCCTGCTCATTCTGACTTTGGGGAGGAGCAGGTGCCAAAGTGACTAAGGTGGACCCGGACAGGTTATGTTTTGTGAGCTGCCTTTCTGCTGGACGGCACTCGGCAGCAGCAGTCCCTGTATTTTTAACCCCATCTCATGAAAGTGCTCAGGAGAGAGTGCTCCGGAGCTGCTCAGAAGGTGGCGAGGGCGATGGGCTGTGTGTGCTTGCAGCAAGGGGAGGAGCGGGAGGGAGTACTCACGGCAAAGTGTTTTCTACTGTAGTGAATTTTTTATGTAAACACTCGCCGTGCCTTGGGTCACCCATGTACAGACTGCAGTTAATAATAATGCATCGCTGTTAGTCTATCACTTATGGCCAGTGTACCACCCTGAGGTCAGACGTTAGCACCGAAGGAACTCAGAGGTGGAATGTACAGGAACGCTCCTCTACGCTGTTTTGTAATAATTTTGACGTGTCCTAAAGTCAGAAGTTTATTAACACAAACAAACCCTGAAACGCTGGGGTCACACATCCAGACAATTAGAGCCAAGGGGGGGCGCGGGGCGAGGAGCACCAGAGGGCGCCCTGAGCACGTCCAGGAAACAAGCGAGGGTGTGAGCCTGTCAGCCTCTCCTCAGTTACTCCAGATCCGGCTAGCAGAAGGGATTGGGCGGAGCGTTTACTGTTTCCAGGCAACCAGCAGGGCAGGCAGACGGCCGACAGGGCAGCGCCGGAAGTCCTCCCTGGAGGATCCTGAGGCCCCGCGGGGGAATGTATCCAGTGGCCATGTGGTCCTGGGGACCAGGGTGGCCCAGGGTACAGCAGGAGCTGTCCCGCAGTTGTGCGCAGGAGACAGCATGTTTGGCTCGGGTGGAGCAGGGGCGCCCCGGCAGAGCGGCCCAGGCCCCCGCCCCACCCCGTCCTGGTTGAGTCTGCGCACCTAACCTCTGCGCCCCCCCACCTGCAAGACTAACCTCTGCGGGCCCCCACACCTGCGCACCTAACCTCTGTTCCCGTCACACCTGCGCCCCTAACCTCTGCGCCCCCCACACCTGCACGACTAACCTCTGCGCCCCCCACACCTGCACGACTAACCTCTGCGCCCCCCACACCTGCGCACTGCATCTCTGCATCTCCCTGCACCTACGTGCATAACTGCTGCATCTGTGTGCTTAACCTCTGCCCCTTCACACCTGCCTGCCTAACCTGTGCCCCCACCCACACCTGTACATTTACCCTCTGCCCTGTACTCTCGAGTCTAACCACCACTCCACCACTGGGCAGAGGGTGCGACTGATGGGGCAGGCAAAGCACCCACTGCAGAGCTGGGTGGCAAGCTGGCACCTGTGCTGCCGCTCCCTGCAGTGGGAATCATGGAAGAGCTGCTCGAAGGACCAATTGAGGGCAGTGTGCAAATGCTGCCCTCCCCTGGCCCAGCCGTCCCAGGCTCTGTGAGGGGCCAGGACAGTCCTCACCCTGCTGTCCACTCCACCTGAGGCTGGGGTACCCGGGGCACATGTGTGGCCAGCCCCTTCCTGGGATGTGGCAGGCTGAGCACCGCAGCGCTGCCCAGTCATAGCTGGAGGAGGCACAAGACAGAGCCTAGAAACTCATTCTGCAGGCAAGTGACTTCCACGTCCCAGCAATGCCCCAGACCTGTCCTTGCAATAAGGATGAGATGGGTGGGGAGGAAGAGGGTGAGCCTGCTTGGGTGCAGAAGATCGATGAGCGCCAGCAGCCACCACGCCCAGCACTGAGCTCCCAGAAACACTTGCCAGTCTGCTCCCTGCCACCCCTCCAATGTGACAGCCACTACTGAACACCCAAGGGACACAGGAAACTAGGGCAGACACTGGCCTGAGCACCAGAGCCCAGGGCTCGAATGTGTCTAACAGATGGTGACTTGAAATTCAGTGCTGTTCCCCAGCTGTGTGAGGTGGGGAAAGTTTCTCAGTCTCTTCCAGTCTCTTGTTCCACACTGTCATTAATCAGAACTCGCGAGTTCACTGTGAGGATGAAAGGAGAAGACAGAGACCCTATTAGCTGCCAGCAGCAGCAGCAGCAGCAGCAGCAGCAGCAGCTATGCAATGCTGAAGTCCATGGTGTCAACTTGGTTGACTTGGCAGCTGCCTGGAGCATTAACATGGTACACTTCCGTGTCTGCGTGGGTGACAGGCGTGACTCAGGCACCACGTTCTGTCTGTCCTTGGCCCCTTCATCTCTGGTACCATTTCCTGCTGTGCTTCCCGTGCGCCATGAGGTGGGCAGCTTTGCTGCACCTCACTCTTTCATCTGGATGTTCCTGTCCTGGAGCAGCCACGTCAAACTGTGGGTCAGAGAGGCAGCCCTCCTTGAAGTTGTGGGTCTGGTGCTTTGTCCCAGTGACAGAGGCTGCCTGAGGCAAACTGCTATTATTAGAGGGGAGGTGGCCACAGAGGGCTGGTGTAGGCACAGAGTGCTGCAGGGGCAGGGAGGGCTCTGGAATGCGGGACACTCCCAGTGCCTGAGGGGACAGGGAGCAAAGCCTTGTGTGGCTCAGCACCCAAAGTGGGTGAGAAGTGGAACAGTGGGGAATGAAAGGATTAAGGCTGCAGGTAGAGAGCTGACTGAAGAATCCCAGCACTCAGAAGGCGGAGACAGGAGGACCAATGAGTGTTCGAGGCCAGCCTGGGCTACACAGTGAGTTCAAGTTCAGCCTGGACTACAAAGTGAGGCCCTGTCTCAAAAAACAAAACAACAACACAATGATGTCTTATGTCCATGTACCAGTGCTCCTCCAGTGTGATCACTGTTTTGCAAATGGGTACTAATAAAATAAAAAGGGAAGATGTTCACACATCAGAGGAACACCCACCTTGTGAGCCCCCAAACCTCACTCCCAACAGAGCAGCCTTTCCTAGGCGTGGCCAGCTGGCTGAGGGCATGCCCAGCAGTACAGAGCCCTGGCACACCTAGAGGACTCGGTCCCTGCCTTGCAGGGACACAGACCTGCCCCAACACCCACTGCAGGCTGAGCCAGGGTTTGCACTGGCCCATTTGCCCTTTCAAGGCACGGGGTTGTCACCACCGTGCTGTCCCCTGTACTGGTAAGCCACACTCTTGCAAGCAGTCACCAGGCTGGGGTCGTTCTGAGCAGAGAGGTCTGCTTCCCTGTCTGCAGCCACCCCTCCGCCTGTGCACCACGGCCCTGCGTTCCCTGGCCCTGCGTTCCCTCTTGGAAGGATCGTGGTGCCGATGTTTGGAATATTTCAAATACCAGCCAGGAACAGGCTGTAAACAGAGAGGCGTCAGAGGGGGAGGAGGGAGGGGACGGGATGAGATGTGGCCACCAGCACCTGTCCTCCAGGCCACAGCCCAAGGCAGCCTTGGCCCCGGGGACACCAGAACCACACACAGCAAGCTCAGCCCCAGAGCCAGGCGGCAGCTGCAGTTGGGGTCTACAAGGGCGGAGCCTGTGGAGCAGAAGCCCCCAGGACTTTGATTTCTGGCCCAAGACGCATTTTCCACAGGGCAGCAGTGGCAGCAGTGGCAGCAGCACCAGGCCCCTTGGGAGGAGCATGGAGCCTGAGTGACAGGTGGGCACTGTGACACAAGGACAAAGTATCGTTTACTTCCCGCAAACAGGTGCAGCCCGGCTCCTTTGCCCCCGTGCTGGCAGCCACAGCCCGGGTGCCTGGCGGATGCCGTGGGGCAGGGCAGTGCCTACGGGCCAAGGCTCCTGGCGGTCAGCTCCTCTGCAGAGCCACTGGCCCCACGTCGGTGACAAAGTCTTCCGGTGCCATGTCAGTGCCCACACGGAGGGACACAGCTTAGGGCAGCAAAGGGCTGTGAAAGAGTGCACCGCATCCGGGCTGGGGACTGACAGCTCTCAGTCAGCTTCTCAGGGACAGAAACTCCGCACAGGCAACCCCTGGCCTCCGTCCCCAAGCTCTGCTTGCTGAGAGCGCATGGAACAGGCCCTAGATCTGCCGGCTCACAAAAGAACACGGAAGAGCTAGGCACCAAATGTGAAGCGGCACCTGAGGATGGAACGCAGGGCAGAGCTGCACTCAACCCAGCTTGGTGGATACACAGGCCCTGAGCTCGGGGCTCCTGTGCACCAGGTGGAGAACAGCTCCGCCGTCAGACCGTCTACGGTGAGCTGACAACACGGGCCAGGGCCAGGCCTGTGTTTCACACATGAGGAGAAAGTGCCAAGTGCCTGTGCTCCACCAGCAGAGGCTTGGGTCTAGGGGCTGTGATGTGAACCCTCCCAATGCTTTCCTGGTGCAACCCACCACACTAGGAGGGGCTGTGGGGCTGGAGCATGGAAGAGCTACCTGGTCCTCATGGCCCTTCCGTTCCCCGGCCCTGGCTCACTGGGGTCACAGCAGCCACGGAGTGCTGGTTTCCACTTCACGCAGTGACATGATGGGTGCAGAGATGGCGTGCGACAGTCCAGGTCACCTGGCTGGCAAAGTGACCGGACCCCGGGGCCTCTCCCTGTCCACCACCCCTCCGGGTGTCACGGGGAGGGCCACGTTCCAGGCAACGAGGGTCCCCACTTCTGGTTGCCACAGGAGTTGCAACTGACGCCTGGCCCAGGGCAGTGCCGATACCTGGCACCAACGCCCAGCAAAGCCCTGTCCTGTCCCCACCGTGTGAGTCATGGAGTGGGGTCCCTGCCTGCCCCACACCCGCCCCTGGCCAGCCGCTGCCCCTGCCGGAGCATTGGCTTTCTTGGCTCCAGAGGAGGAGGCCTGGGCCCAAGTGACTCCAACCCGACTGCCTATGACGTTGGCTCTGGCCAGGCCAGTCCACACCAATCTTGGTGTGCACTGGTCCGCCCGTTCTGCCCTCACCACAACCCCGGGGCAGCTACACCATGAGCTGCGGCCATAACACAGACAGGGTGAGTGGCTTCCCAGGGCCACACAGCCAGTGAGCAGCTGGGTTCAAGACAAGTACTCTGATTCTGGAGTCTGTGCTGTAACTATTACACCTGTCATCCCAGCACTCAGGAGGCTGAGGCAGGAGGATCACCATGAGCTCAAGGCCTGAGTTACATAGTGAGACTATCTCACAACGAAACAAAAATCTCACTACCCCATCCCAACCCTCTGCCAGGAACAAGCTTATACTGTGAAGGACTTCAGAGGTGTGGATCCAGTCAACCCTGTCCTGCCTTCTAGTCACTTGGCACAGTATGCAGAGACACCCTGCTGGGGTTCCGGGTTGGCTACAATGCAGGCATGCCTGTCCCAGGTCCCCAAGAGTGGTCCCCATGGTCTCTCTGAGGATT
>PVLD010032506.1:0-14579 GCA_004027595.1 Dinomys branickii
TCAGTTTCATTTAAACGGTTTTTCATGCTTTCAGCGTTAGTTTTCAAATCCTGGCATTCTCTTTGGACCTGTTTCATTCTTGGTAATTCATTCCTAAATTGCTCTTGTAACGTTTCCATTTGTTTCCTATTTTCTTCTAGTCTTTTGTCTATATCTTCTCTATGTGCACGCAACATTTCTTCCATCATTGTTTTCAGCTTGTTTTTTGTCTGAGAAATCATTGTGGGTATGTGGCTTATTTCTGCTTTAAGCTCTTTTATGGCCTGTTGGAGTTGTTTCATTTTGGATGCGATCATTTCATAACTTGAAGTTATGAGGCTTCCTGGTTCCCCTGTATCCTCACATTCAAAACTTGTTCTGGGTGGGGTTGAGTTTTGAGACTGCGTTTTGTTCCTCAGTTTTCCCATTTTTGGCTATCAGATTCAAAACGTGGAGCTATAAATTCCACAGACAGTTCAGCAGGCAAAGGTCTGCTGCAGAGGCTGCTCCAATGGTTACTTCTCTTTGGGAGAATGTCCCTTAAGCTGTCTGCTGAGATTTCCGCTTCTACTCCCTACCCCAAGACCTGGCTGGGGCAAATAAACAGCTCGCCACCCCAGGATTCTTGCAGATAGGCCACTCAGGTGTTCCTCCCTGGGTGGAGCTCCTTCCCCCCTCACAAAACCCGTTGGGGCGCCTAAGTAGGTCTTCCCATCTGGGAGATCCCGCAGTCCTTAAAGCTGCTTTGATGTCTCTCGCTGGGCTGAGCTTCTTCCCGATTCAGGAAAAACCGGTTAGAGCGTGCACTTAACTCACCCTGTGATCGTGCAGACAGGAGTGCCGTTCAGATGTTTTTCCCTGGATGGAGATTTTCCCCGACTCAGAAATCCCGTCGGCCGGTCGCTGTTGCTCCAGTTCGCGCAGCGCTGGTTGTGGGGGTGGGGTTCTGAGCGGGATCCCAGAGCGCTGCCCGGTTTGGCGCAGTTTGTCCCAGTAGCGCGTTCTCTGTCAGGTTCAGGAGCTGAAGCCATTCTTCCCTCCACACTCGCTCTCTCGGCTGGTCGTCTTCTTCCCGGAAGTCCTTATTTCTGTCTTCATATTGCTGTATTTCATTGTTTGGGTGGTAATCCTCTGGGAGGTTCTCTCTCTGCTGCCTACCCGGTCGCCATCTTCCCGGAAGTGAGATCTGCTGTATAATCTTAATTGGCAATTTGACCGAATTAAGGACTCTTGGAAAGGTAATTAGAGCCAGGGGGCGCTGTACTCTTAAATCCACTTTTGTTCCTAGCTGACTATGCTGTTTGCAGGTGCGGCCCAGTTGGAGGCGGGTCACTGCGCACGCTGTTGAGGGGACATCTCTTGCTGGTGTTCTTACTCCAGGCTCTGCTTCCAGGCAGCCATGCTGCGGAGCTTTGCCCGCCATGCCGGTCTTCCATAACGTGCCTGTCTCAGAGCTAGCGGATCACAAAGTAAAACTCTTGAAATTCCTTCAAGTTGCCCGCATGGAGTATTTATATGATCCCTACAGTAGTCTTAAGAGTATGGCCTTTGGGACGTGATGGCTTGTTGAGGGTTTTGTGACTGGGATTAAAAGAGGGTCCACACGGTTATGTCTTCTTGCTGTCTCCCTGTCAGCTGTGTAAGTACTCAGCACACTGGCCCTCAGCAAACACCAAATGCTGGTGCCTTGCTCATGGGTTTACTTCCCAGTCTCCAGGACTGTGAGAAATACACTTTTATTGTTTATGAATTGCCCAGCCTGTGGCATTTAGTTACAGTAGCACACACCGACCAGATACCCTTCCAAAGGACTTCAGATACATCTGCTCTTTTGAGAGATAAACATCCTATCATGAATATAATGATCTAGTCACTCCTTATGTTGCTAAATATTAAATTTGTTAGAATTTATCTGTTCCTTAGGAATAAGTAGGGTCAATTTGTAAACATTTGAACTCAAAGGGGATGGTATGGAAAAGAATGTGTGTCAAGGAAGTAATAATAGGCCCCCTGAGAGAGCCACTGAAAGCCGTACATGACAACTTGCAGATATTCCCAATTTTTCATAACCGTGGACTCTGTTTTAACCAGAAAAGAACCAAAACTACTTTCCAGCGGAAACAAAATCAGCAAAGTGAAACCGAACAAGTTATTTCATTGGGGAAAATAACCCACTTGCACAGTTCTATATGACAATCATCATTGCTTTGGAGGAAAGAAGGGGAAAAAAACCTTTTACTTCTTTGACATCCATTTGTAGGTTTTGCCAGTTGTTTCCCAGCGTTGTACATCTCTGCGGTGGCAACCCTTTCTTTGTTTTTTTTTTTTTTAATTAGCTACTTTCTATGTCTCAAAAGATTCCGCTTCATTGTCATTTATAGTGGCAACATACATTGCACCTCAAAGTAATTAATTTTCATCTGATTTTGATTATGTGTCAGTGCTGGATGGTTCAAAAGATTTTTTTAAAACAGAAAAAGGTTTTTACACGCTAAGGCTTACTGTGTGCTTGAATCATTAAGTTCAATGCAAAGAAATGGATCCTTTTAATAAAATTGTTGGAACACTGCACGGTACTTTAATTTTTAAAATGTAGCAATGCCAAAGAAAAATAAAATACAAAAAAGTACAAAAAAATATAGCAATGCCAAAACCAATGGACTTAAATTTTAAAAATCTGAATATCAGCTCCACCATTTATTGCTTAAATGCTATTGATTTTAAAATTGGTTTTTGTTTTGAATAGTTTCAGTTTCATGGCAAAATTGAGAGAAATGTTCAGAGAATTCCTATCCTCCTCCTACCCCTCTGTGAACAGAGCCTCTTCCGTGATAAAAATTCCTCACTACAGTGGTATATTTGTTGGGAATGGTGAATTTACCCTCACACACTATTAACACTGGATTATGTTAGAGCTTCCTCTTGATGCGTTGCACTGCACAGATTTGGACAAACACATAATCTGTATATCCACCATTATACACAATAGTCTCATTGCCTTAAACATCTCTTGTGATCTCTGCCTTCTCATCATTTCTTTCCCCCTATTTTTTGGAAAAAAAACCTCACAGTCTTTTCTATAGTCTTCATATCCTTACCTTTTGCGCAATGTCATAGGGTTGGAATTATAGTGTATATAGCTTGTGATTGTGGTTTCCCTCATGCATTTAAGTTTTCTCCTGGACTTTTACAGCTCATTAAATGGTGTCTTTTTAGTACTGAATGATCTGTTTTCTGGATGTACCACGGTTATCCACTTCTCTAACAAACAAGCATGTGGCTGCTAAGGTAACTGTGCCTCTAGATTTGGAAACATACTTCTAGGTTTGCAATTGTGCTTCAATGTGGTTGCTTCTAAATTTTGGCAAGGTATGTAGCCTTTCGTCTTGGCTTCTTTGATTCAATAATATTCTTGTTTCTTCCATGTCATTTCATGGATTTACAGTTCCTTTCTTTTTAGCACTGAGCAATATTCCATTTTCTGGATATACCACATTTTATTTATCACTTATCTACTGGGGGCATCTTAATTACTCCCAAGTTTTGGTAATTACATATAAAGTGCTATACATATCAGCAGGCATATTTTTGTATGTTATTTTACTTGATGTAGAATTCTCCAGTTCATTTAGCTAAATACTGAGGAGTGTGATTCCTGGATTATCTGATAAGAATATGTTTAGTTTTTCCAGAAACTTCCTATCTTTCCACCTCTTTAACTTTTTTGCATTCTTAGAAGCAATGAAGCAGACACGTCTTTGGCTGGGGATATAGTTCAGTGGCATGAACACCTGCCTGGTAAGCACAAGGTCCTGAGTTTGATTCTCGGCACCAAAAAACACAAAAAATAAAGGCGACACTTCCCAATGACCCACATCTTTGCCAGCAATTGGTGTTATCAGTATTTTGTAATTGTAAGAGGAAATCATTAACTTTTTTTATTTTAAACAGGCTAAAAAGCAATAGCTTTATTTCAGCAAGTATTTGCAATCAGCTTACTAGATTTATTTCTTAGACTTTTGTTTTTACCAAGATGATTAAGTTATTAAGAATGCAATACAACTCCACCTCCTGTCACCCAGACAGGACGCAACTACCAGACAATTTGTGCTTTTCTTTGCCTTTTGCAATTCTTATTTAACATTTTTATCAGGAGTATAGATGAAAATTACAAAATACTCGATTGACTTAGCACACACCGTTACTCCAGGCCCTCTCTCTGTCTCTCTGTCTCTGTTTTGTCTCTCTCTTTCTCCTGCTCTCTCTGACATTGCTGTTGCTAACATATTTGCTTCTATATGCTAATGAAAGCTCTCTCTGAAAGAACTCCAATAACAAACAATTTCTTTGTCGGACTGCAAGATCAATCGTCTGGCTGGCTCTTGCCGAATGACTTTGTCAGGTTCCATTTGACACTCCTGCCTGTAACCCTGTCCACTGCAATAAACACATCTTCTTATTCTGTTGTCATTTCCTGTTCTACCTCCAGTGAAAACCTCCACTCTGGAGGCAAAAGGATTCAGCTGAAGAATTTCTCCCCTTCAATAAGTACACTTTCTTCTGAAGTAATCTCATCCAATCCTACGGATTTAAAAATCTTCTATCTGCTGATGAGTTTGAAATTTATAGTTTTAGTGCTGAACCCTTCCTGAACTCCAGACTCATAAATCCAACAGTAAAACTCTGAATGCACAGAACAAAACAATTGTTTCATAAATCTTCCTTTCACACAGGCTGCATGCACACCCCAGATGCAGAAGTCCAGTCTAATTCTTCATAGAAAATGGCAGCACTGGCTACCTGCTGCCCTAGCCAGAAACTTCAGAGTCAATCTTCATTCTGTGTTTTCCTCCCTACTCTCAATAGCTAAGTCAACAGTAAATTCTTGCAGCTCTGTCTTCAAAATGTCCTAAATCCTTCTGCTCATCACCGCTGTCCTTCCAAGCAGTGACTGTGCTTCACAGGAGCCGCTACTGTTGCCCACCTAGTCTGGCCCCTTCCTCCCTTGCTTTGCTGCAATGCTATCTTCACATAGTGGCTGACGTCACAGGAGATAGACTCTCCCTGCCTCAGTGTTCCTGACTCACCAGTACCTGGTACCAACATGAGTGTCAGGCAAGTTCCTCCAGGCAGTTTTCCAAAACCGATTATTGACAAGGCAAAGGATCTTGACTCTGTCTTGTTCATCGTTACCCAGATTTCAAGAAAAACAGGATTTGGAAAGAGGTGCTAGGCAAAGAGATATCTTTAAGCTCTGCCCCAGAGAATTTGCAGGAGCACAGTGAACATTTATAGAAAGAGGCTGGATATGTATTTACAGAAGCCCAGGAACCTAGCAACGATATGGAAAGGTCACCAGGAATAGACAGTTTCTGTATAACCATGGTTAAGTCCCAGAGACTACAAAACGATGTGGACAAGTCTCTTCACCTGCGATGAAAGTGTGAAGGGACAGTGGTGGTGAAGGGAAATGGGTCGATATGGACTCCTTCCAATGCAGGCAGTATTCCAATGCTGAATGGGAGTGGAAGAGAGAGGAAAACCAATCACATACGGGAGTAAGATTATGATGCAAAGTGGAACATCCTCCTAAACTGAAGTTCTATTTGTGATTCAAAGGGACCATAAAACTATCTGTTAGGGAGCAGAGAAGCTGTAGGTCTTCCAGAGTTTTCAGCCAGAAGCAAGCAATTATTATTTCCATTAACAATAGATGTACAATATTGTGAGAATGAAATAGAGAGGAGTTTGATTTTCCTCTTAGTCACACTTGTTCAAAAGTCCAATTTGTGATCTTTCAAAAATATAATGTAGCTTCATGTCCTCAAATTTCCTTCATGTTTAGTGTGTGTCAGAATTTCATCTTTTTCTAAGTATGAATAATATTCCACCTTACATGCATGCTTTTCTCTCTCCATCAGTGGACATTTAGATCATTTCCACCTTTTGGTTATTTTGAATAATGCTGTTATCAACATTAATATTAAAATATCAGTTGACCCTTTTGAGCATACATACAGGAGTAGATTTGTGGATCATTAAACAGCTACATACTTTTTGTGGAATTACCATCTTGTATTTCACATCAAGTTAACTTGTTCTATCCGTGATAATTGTACATATGTATGGCCCGCATTGTGCCAAGTCTTTGCTTAGGTTTCTCACCTATAAATTTTTCCTATGAGACAAGAGCTCAACTTTCAGATGAGTTTCAGGAGTGTTATAAGTGTATGCCACTTGATATATGTAGAATATTATAAACTGTGATGCTCAGAAAGTCCCTTGGAATCATTAAAGGTGAAATTCAAGGGAATACATGTAGGCATGTCTACTTTGTAATAAAGAAAGTGAGGAATTTTTTGTCCTTTGCAGAAAAAATTAATCTAGGCCTAAATCTGTTAACAGCTAAGCCTTTTAAAAAAATTTAGGAATGATAACTGTGTACCTCATTATAGGAGCAAGAATGTGTAAAACCTACTCTGCAATTTTGAGATTTACAATATGCTATTATTTTTAACTATGGCCACTGTACTGTGCAATAATCCTAGAACTTATTCTTCCTATCTAACTGAAACCTTGTGGTTTTTGATCAGTGTCTCTCCCTATCCTCCTTTCATGTCTAATCTTCTTGAAAGCCACTTTGGGAACCTCCATCTGAACTGGGTGGTGAGGGTATAAGAATGTCAGACGAGTAACTGCTTCTTAGGACAACTGCTGAGAAGCTAATATATGGGCACAGGTTGTGGATGGGGATAAAAGAGGAAGAAACACAAGCAGCTTGGCCAGACAGTCTTGGATGATGCTATTCCACTACTCCCTCAAATGTATGTGAGGCACGTGCACCACAAATACAAGTATAAATATGGACATAGACACAGATAGATACAGAGACAGTTGCAAACACCAATCAGGAGGGAGAGAGATCTCCCATTAACATGCTCAAGGCATTCTTCCACGCTCTAAACAAGGATTATTGCATCAAATTTACTGAGGCTCATACAATATGCCAGTAATGGGTAGACTGAAGAGGAAATCCCAGTTTATATGACTCACTGTTCTGAGCAAATATTAACATTGGCTACTGCACATTACTCTTTGTATCACTTCTGCAGATCACCAAAATGTTATATAAGACTTGAAGGGGCCAATGCAGGTAGAATAAACTCTCTAAATCGCTCGTATGGCTAGTTGCAATACCATCCGCTCCAATCAACTTCGTATTTCTCAGAAACATGAAAAAATAAAACCATTTCCCAAGCTTGGGAACAGCAGCCCTTCTCTGAGAAGTGTCGAGCTCAGGAAAGATCGGGACAGCATCTCTCTTCAAATCCACTCATGTAGAAGGAACTCGGGCTGAGCACGATCAGAGTCTCAGAATAAACAAATTTTGCAAATGTCAAGAAAATTCCCGTTAGCAGGTATTCAGCAATGCCAAAAGTAAATGATATAAATTTTTTTAGTGTGACAGTTAAATCCAGTGCCCGAGAATTACAAAATAAAAATGACAGTATGATTCGGTATGATACTGACACCCAGGAGTAAAATCATGATCTGATTGGCCTTTAAAAAACAGGATAGTGAATAGACTACATGCGTTGTTAAGTAACTGCTCCTCAGACCTAAGTCGGATGGCTCTTCATTTTCCATGAGAGCCAAATTTATGTTTTATTTCTAAGTTCTCATTACAAATCCAACTGAGAAGAATTATTCTTTATTCTGGTACAGGTGTTTGTGCGCATGTGTGTGGCAGTGACGGTTCCAATCCCAGGTGTAGTTTCTCAACACCGGTGTCTGGAAGACACTTTGTCAGATGCAGTTAAAAGCTAGAAGGGCAGAAAAGAAGGCAGAGAGAAAAAGAAAGATTAGCTAGGGCACGTTTTGACTTTGTTTAGTTAATTATGGGCCCCCCTAGCCTCATTCTGTTTCCTAGACTATTGATTTAGTTTTTATGTGAAACTCTCTCTTGGATACCACTTGTTCTAGGCACAGGCAAAAAGACAGAAGAAGTGGTCATTGATTTTTCTCATGGTCAGTCCCTTCCTGAGGTCCTTAGGGCTAATCAGTGACTACCTTCTACTTATCTTATCAGAGCGTTCTAATTTCCTCCATTAAGAGATGTCTGCCTGCATAGTTGCTGAAATCTCTGAGTCTGGGTACATAAAGAGATTAAACTGAGTCACTGCACTCCCTTGATCTTCCCTGCTTCCCCCTCGTAGAAGGCGTGCCTCTGTTTATTATGAAAGATAAGGGGGCGAAGACAGAGCAAGAATAGACACTTAAAAGAGGCAAAGGAATTAGCGATTTCTGTTGTGTATACAGTAGGTGACAAGAAAATTCCATATGGCAAAACTATAAAGAGTCTTTCAGTTCTAGTTCCGTATACTCAGCTTTGAAAAGCAGAGCTCTGATGATGTCTGAGGGTGTAACAAGATCCCAGCCCTTTTAAAGAGTAGTGATTAGTTGAAGTGTTTCTGACAGCTAAATAAATATTTTCTAAATAAAAATATACTGCCTGTTTAAAATGGAATATCAGGACCATTTTTAGAAAGGAGGATTGCTACTCTGGGATTCCCAAGCCGCCCGGTTCTTTTCTCAGTAGAAACTGCTATTTCACTGAGTGCTGCCAGCTGGAAGCTTCTCTGTGCCCAGTTTAGTGATATTTTGGTTAAACCACGCAAGGGCTGAAGCTGCAGGGAGCAGTGCAGATTTGAACATGTAGTAGAGGCTTGAGAAACGTAGATTTTAGCAGCTTTGTGGAAATTCCCGTGTAGTCTCAGACTTAGACTGTAAGAAACAAGAGATAATGCGAGAGTCCCAGACTAAGAGAGAAAATGTATCATTCAATGACGAATCCCAGTAATGGCGGGTCATGTAAAAGCCAAAAAGAAAGAAAGAAATCAATGTGGCAGCATGAAATGTTCTCTTACAAGGTTGAAAACCAAAAGTATGAAAAGAGTAGTGGCAACAGGATGCAGTCAAGGAGAACTACAAAATGTTTAAAATCCTTCAAAGAACACCACCAGGGTGTTGCTGGGTTTGACGGTGCCGGAATCTCCTTCTGGAGGTGGTTTCTAAGTTATTTCTGTCCTGAGTAAAGAACTGGTCAAGACAAGCACAAACAGTAGCAAAGTTTTAGTAAAGGTAGGAAGAGAGGCTCTCTACAGCAAGTTTGGGCCAAGCAAAATTAGGAAAAGAAGTATACCCCACAGTGTGAGGGTGAGCCATCCATGCCAGGAAGAACACCATGGCAAAAGCTCAGTGTGGAAGATCGTTTTTCCATCACTCAATCCTCAGGCCTCCTCAGATCGAGACTATCCTGTGTAAAACCTGCTCCAGTTCTCACAGGAATTCCACATGCTGGGCTTTGGGAACTGTCTTGCCCATGTGTCCTGGGATTTCCCAATCAACAGGTCACACCTACTTCCTCAGCCAGTTTTGCCACACCCTGATCTCCTGATTCACTGGAGTTTACAAACCACATGTATTCTCTAGAGTCAGTTCTATTATTATGCATTTTAAATAATTCATATAGAAATGTGTTTATAAACATATACATGTTTTAACTATCTAATCATAGTTAAAATATTTAAAATGTGCTTCATATATCCACTCTGTAAGTACAATCTTCAACTCAGATGAAAATTATCCTCTATCCCTAAATCCATTTCACACAAAAAATCACTTCAAGGTTCTTGTGTATTTTTCCAGAAGTTTTCTGCATGATTACAAGAGTAATGGTATCAGTGGTGCTCAAAAGAAGCCAAAATTGCCCCCTAGGAGGCATTGGATTCTATAGCTAAATCAGAAAACAGAAATACAATCATTACTTGCTTAAAGCTTCACTTTTGATTAATCTTTAGAACATGGTTAGGTAGATGCTTAAGAAGTTGAGGACTCAGATATGAAAATATTGAGTACTAAGCATCTAAGTAATATACACAGAAAGGTATTTTTGTGCATTTATATGAAAAGCCTCAGTGGTTTATTAGTAGGAGAAGAGAAATAACTAGGGAATAAGAAAGTTTAGGAATAGCTTTGATGCATGGTTAGATGAATTCTCAGATGAAAATCTCACCAACGTAGACAGCCAATTATGTTAAACCATATGAAGTTTTAGACTTTCACTATAGTCATATTACCAGTCTTTTGTTTGTGTCATGAATGCCCTTAAGCTAAAATATTTAAAGACTTTTTTTTTCTATTTTATCAGAATCATCCTAATAATCAGAATTCAGGAAAAATTAAGAAAATTAAGACAGTGTCTTTTAGGGAACTTAATAGCACATTATGTCCTCATCTGACATGTGGCTATTCAGTTTGTAAATCTGCCTTGCCTGGATACTCATAAGACTAAGTAAGCCCTAATCCAAAGCTCATACAATTAAAACTGCTGTTACCAAGATTTTATTTCTTTGTGGTGGATAACTCCAAACACATTGCACTATTACAATTCAGTTATGAGCGAAAAATAATTGCAGTAATAATTGAAATAAGAGTCACCCAGAAGCAGCTGATGGCTTTTAATAATCCCGTGGACAGCCTAGAATTGATGTCATGTTTAATGACTGGCTATTATTTTTCCTCTGAGAAAATGAGTAATGTCTCTTCTGCTAGAAAGTACTTTTATGCAACCATTATTTACAGAAAATGTAAGAGCATTTGTGGATATTTAATGAATCAAGAGTCATAAAAATAAAATAGAAAAAAACTAATATGAATTAATTAGAAGGGAAAGAAGAGTGTGTCTCTTCTGTAGACTTTAAGGACAGACAGTTAGCGCCTTCTGATTTAGGCCATAGTCTTTTCTTATAGGGTGTTCCATCCCTCATTAAAGATTTCTTGAGAAGTAGTATTTCAGGCCGGCATGCATTGAAGTTCCATATATTTTCAAGGCTTTTTACTTGACCGTAGAACAGACCAGTGTGTATAATACCATCATTGCCTTCATCATCAAAATGCAGGGCTGCTGCATTTTCCAAACAAGGGTGATGGTGACAGGTGATGGGTGTTTAAAGCGTGATGGACTCAAGTTAGATCATGGATAGTTATCATACAGCTCTTAGGAGTTTTAAACAAAAGCACTTCAGAATTCTTGGAAAACAAGAAAAATAATTTCACTAAAAACCATGACTCCTTGATTGGGCCGACACAGTAAGAATTCTATATGACTTTGAGGCAAGCAACTCAGGAGGTTTAAAACAGCAATTAGAAGTAATAATTCATAAAGAGAAGCTTGTCATTATCAATTAAAATTCAGCCACCCGATTCCACACTATAGATTTTCTGAGGTATTCCTTAATGTCTCCTAGGCCTCGTCAGGAGTCTTATATTTAGAATTCAAGAGACATTATGTTAAATCCTTAACCCATTTAAGGTTTTTTTTTAATTGGGTGAAAATAAACTGACATTCTCTCCTCTTTCCTTAATTTTCTTGTTTTACTTCACTTGGACGCCTGTCAGCCAAGACTTCTGTACTTATCCCTTCGATATATTTTACCTCTGATTTCTACCCCATAAAATGTTTGCCTTTTAAAATGGAGCTTATGAAAATTCAATAATTTCTATCTAGTTTCCGTTTTAATGTTTTTATTATTTGCTCAGAGCTTAGGCAAGATACTATCTTTACCTAGCTAGTGTGTATTAAATTTCTTTCTCTGGAAAATTATTACTGCTTGGGAGATTTCATTTGGTGGAGAGATGGTCAGAATAAGGAGAGGAAAATTCTGTATTACCTACATGATAAATTATGCCTGCAGACCCCAAACTAGCTCCAAGGGTTTCATGGGTGGAAATACTACTTTAATTTTGTGTTCTGTTTGATGGTAAACTCTGCACTGATATGAATTCCAAAGATCATTAATTGCCAACAGATAAGTCACACTGTCTAAGTCAGACAAAATTATTGATCTTGGAAATACTTGAGATGGGATCATGCAGTCACTTGGGCTCCTCTTTATTGCTACAATGACTTCAATGTAGGTTTATAGAATGTTATTATATGCAACTCCTCTTTTCAAGACCATGAATGACCTCTACGGGACCAAGTCCAGTGATCATTTCTACTCTTATTTGGCTGGATGTCTCAGCGGCATTCCGGGGATTTTCTCCCATATCAAATACTGTTTCCACTTGGCTTCTGTCACACCACCCGTGTTCTGTTTTAATTTTACCTTGTAGTTACAGACTACCCTCCATTTTACATATTGTTTCTTTCACTACTGACTGATGGGGCCTTCACTGTCTGCCCTTCTAGCTACGTATTTCCAGAGATATAATCCCTCTAATTTCTTAACTTTCTTTTATTTTGGGAGATTGGTCTTTGCACTGAGCTCCTTCCCCAGGCCCCACCTCTTTTTAGACAAGGTCTTTCTAGGTTGCCCAGACTGGGGGCCTGAAACTTATGATCCTATAGCCTAAGCCTCTCAGAGTCCTGGGGTTACAGGCATATGTCACCATACCTGACTTCTTCGACTTTCAGTGGAGCCTAACTGCTGATCATCTCTCTTATGTGCTCCAGCCCTGACTTTTATTCAGAACTTCGCTACCTTCTCAGGATCTGTATTGATACTTAATTGGTATCTATATTTTAATATATGTCAGAATATTGCCATTTTCTCTTAAGTACTATCCTCTCCTATATTTTTATTCTTTCCTATAATGAACTCCAATACTGTCTGTCCTATTACTGAAGTGAAACACATACGAATTACCTTTGGTTTAGCTCTTTTCCTTCCCTTCTGTCCAATTCATCTGCTTTTGAAGCATAAACAGAAACATTTTGACTTGCTCTCCATCTTTGCTAACATACACGCATGTAAAATTCTCACCAGCACTGACAAGCACTTCTGAAGTAGCAACCTGTCTCCACCATAAAGCGTTCCGTTGTTTGCTATTTGTTGTTCTCGAGCTGACTGCACACAACACGGTCAGAAGGGTCTTTCAGATACAAACCTTGCTTGATGGCTGCTCTGTTTTCTGTTGTGTGTCCCTTAACACTGAGATCCACCAAATGTGCACCTAATGTTTTACAAAGCCTGACAGAGCTGGGCCCATGTCTTATCTGGCACCAGTCTTTCCTGCGCTCAGTAAATACGAAGCGTGGGTCTTTCTGTGCCCCACACTCACTGAGCTGTAGGAAGTTTATACCCGCTGTTCTTCTAATCTTTCCATCAGGCAAAAGCTATAATATGATCTCAGATGCACTGTCCCTGAACACTCAGATTTGTAACAACTATCTAGTCACTCTCTAAATACATCACTGGGATCTCTCTCTGTTTTTTTTTATACCTGTCCTTCTCTGTGGAGAAAAGGAACCTCCCTAGCTACTTTGGTGCTGTGCCTGCAGCACTTAGAAGACCTAGATTTTATAGGCAGTCAGTTAATGTCCTCGGAATAGATCAGGACTAAATTTTAAGTGAGAAGACAACATGAAGGTGGCTTCCATGGGGCTCTGCCTACAGCTGACTGTGGCTAGTTAGGAGGTGCTAAGGCATGGATGTAAAACGTTGACATTTATTTAGTTCTCCCTCATCCTAGTCTACTCAAAGCAAGCCCTGTTTATTGCTGATAAGACTTCTATCAAAATTTCACCAAATATTTATAAGTTTATGTTATTTGAAAGTGGAGAAAGTGAGAGACCAGCCTGAGCTGAACCACATAGCAAGACCCTGTCTCAAAAAGACAAAAAAAAAAATGAAGCCCAGGCTGGTCTCGAACTCGGAACTGCAACAATCCTCCTGCCTCAGGCTCCTCGAGTGCTGGGATTGCAGGTGTGTGCCACCATGTCCGGCCTCCTCCTTTAACTTTGGGTGTCAGGTATTTTGTTGCTGGCTTTCTGCAGGCCTATTGCTGACCTCAAGGATGCCGCCATGAAGCTGTGGACTCTCCCCAGCAGGACTCCCTCTCAGGGACCAGCCTGCTGTGGGATGGCTGCAGCCTTCCAAATCCTAGACATGCCTGCACAACGCTGAGACAACTATTTACAGACTTCCTTCCTTCCTTCCTTCCTTCCTTCCTTCCTTCCTTCTTCCTTCCTTCCTTCCTTCCTTCCTTCCTTCCTTCCTTCCTTCCTTCTAGGGATAAAACCCAGGCCCTTTACACTGAGCTGCACCCCCAGCCTTTTTCTATTTTTTGTTTTTTGGGGGTTTTTTGGTCTTTTTCTTTGAGACAGGGTCTCACTATGCAGTTCAGGCTGGCCTTGAGCTCACTTTGTAGCCCAGGTTGGTTTTGAACTCACAAGATCCTCCTGCCTCAGCCTCCCAAGTGCTGGGATTACAGGTGTGCGCTACCACACCCAGCCTCTTTTTCTATTTTTTGGTGCAAGAGTCTCACTAAGTTGCCCAAGCTCATTTCCAACTTGCCATCCTCCTGCCTCAGCCTCCCACAGAACTGGGATTATGACACCTGGCCCTTCATAATTTCACTCAGTTTAAAATGCGGTAGATTGTAGTTTTAGTTGCATTTCTTGCACCCATTTACTCAACATATATTTCTAAGATATCTGCAGAACCACCCCTGGCTGACTGAAGTAAAAAGGCATCTGCTATTTTAACTATTTATTTGCTAAATACCCCTTTTACTACATAAATTACAGTATAGCC